>VZTY01030639.1:0-44368 GCA_013400935.1 Turnix velox | reverse complement strand
TTAGGAACCCCTCTTCCACCTGAAAATAAGTTGATTTCTTCAAAACATCTTTTTTTTTTTTTTTTTAACTCTTCATTTATTGTATTGCTATTGAAAAATCACTTTTAACTCCTGAATTATGTATATCTAGAACTTGTGTCTGAAGAGTTCTGGCACAGACAAGCCAAGAGTTAAGCTGGCCACAGGCTCTTCCTGGCAAGTACTACAACTAGCACTGGCCCAGGCAGCAAGCAAGCAAGTTGAGTCCACTTCATTAACCCCCCCTTCCTCTCTGACCATGGCAAGAAGCCTGGTTATCAAAAACACACCTGGGCAGGTTTGGAATGACAGCTCTTTTGTGCTTACAGGGAGGTTTTCCTTCAACATGGAATTTCTTGTCCTCCCAGTAATATCAATGACAGCTCTGTGTAGTAGCAGTAGCAGACAGCTGCAACCAGGGAACAAGACCAGCAGCTTTCTAAGGGAATGTCAAGATCTTAGTTTTCCCATCTCATTCTGTCAGCAGCATAATTCTGTGGGCTCCCTGTGCAAAGAGGAGGTCACTAGCACTGCAGGAAGATGAAGCCTCAATTCAAAGGAGAAGGGGAGATGGAGAACTTTGTAACTGCTGCTGCATCAAACAGCTTATGTGTGCAGGAGTCTGTAGTCCTGCCTAGTAATCAGAAGGCTGACATGTGCAGGAGTAGAGGAAATGTACTGCACAACACACCACAGTTGACCAAAACATTCCAGATTGAGTGTTTTCAGGCAACAAACCAAGGTGTAACAGGCTGTATGTGTGTGCTTCAAGGATATGTTGGGGTCATCATGCCACTCACGGCTTTCGCAGAGCACACAAGTAGCAGCTGTTCTTTCTGAGCTTCAAGATGACAAATAGCCCCTAAAAAGCTACAGGACTAAGAGGGCTACAGACGGAGTGTGCTGGGCAGTACCTCTCAGGGGAGAGCTCACCTAACTTTCTCTGTTCCTTTACAAACTTAGATGCACAGGATTTCATGCACCATCCATTCTCCTTAGAGAAACCAAATTCAAGCCTCCCCACATGGATGTGATCTACTATTACAAAAGAAAAAACCCACCCACCAAAACTGTCTATTTCTGCAAGGATATTTTTGTTCTGCTAATGGCAAAAGCATGTCTTACACTTTGGGATTTCCAGAGACACAAGACAGGCACTTCAGGGATGACAAAAATGTCTAAATACTTCAGTACAGAGTAGACTAACTTGATCATTGTGAATGAAGGAACATTTTGTAGGTCTAGTTCCCTAAACTGGTATTAAAAATTTAGCAACTAGCCAACAGCTAGAATATGGTTGAACAAAAGATGGCTGATATGTCAGAACATAAACATTTACACCATCACAATGCAAAAGAAAAACAAAATTAGGCATTGTTACAATGTAATGGGGAATGTATTTAAAGTACTTTTGTGTAGCAACACAACTCTAATGAAGTAATAACGTATATAATGTGTACGTTGCTGAACTGTAGGTGGTCATCTAAAACTTGTAAGCTGTGGAGGAAAAAAAATACTTTTGCAAAGAATATATTAACAAACCAAATGCAAAATCACTTTGTTATAAACTATTATTGCTATATTCAATTCAAACATTACAAAATTATTAGTTATATACAAAAAAAAGCCTCCTCAGAATTTTGGTAATTAGCAGAACATTTCAGTTCCTTTAATTGCTTCCATTAGAGTAATTTGTTCATTTTATTAACACCAGATGCAGTAACACAATTCTAAAAATAAACATGCATTATACAACAAATTTATATTTTTTCAAAAAAAGATCATTACAATTAGTGAATGCACATGTATCTTCCCTCCCCCCACAACCTCTAGTGAATTATTGTTTGAAACAGAGAAAAGGGAAGGAAGGAGAAACCAAACTTAATGCTATTCAGCACCAGTAGAAAGTCAACAGACCTTTAACATTCCGGTATTATCAAAAACATTTTATCTGTGTCACTAAACCGCTAAAATTTACAATATTGTCCCATTTGAAGATGTATCGATTTATATTTACAATACCTTATACTCAATAAAACATTTTAACAATATTTAAAAATTGCTTAAATTCATAAAAGTATTGCAGAAATTTATACCTTTTACTTATTTTACGTACATCCAAGGAAGTTTATGGATAACTGCCCAGGTTCCACAGAAGAACTGACAGGGTGAGGAGTAGTGTCAGTACAGTTCACAAAACCCCAATTATTTGAAGGCATCTCTTGTCAAACATTCAAAGCCCCCTAGTTGCCATTTGCTTCTGAAAACTGAAGTTCCAGTAATAAAACTGAGCATGTAAACTAACATGAATTTGAGATCAGTAGAAAATAGAACTCCCACAGGCATAACACATCGACCAGTGATGATAATAATGACTCTGTAAAAAACTGCCAAGCTGTAGTGATATCTGAAGAGACAACTTGGTCTTTGTGAGACCCATGTTTATAGTAATTTCCAAATATACAGTATTTTAGCAGCTCATTGGGTTTCCAGTTAAACTTCCTACAGTGCTAAAATACAACAACTGAATGTGTAAGACCATATTTGGTTTTTAAAATACAATTTATTTTGGCATCTGAAGCCTCCTGTAAGATGTAGCCAAGTAACATTGACTTCTGTAGTCTAAGAGCCAATAATAAACTAATAATCTTCAAATAATTAGGTACCCAAAATTAACAAAAAGTGATAGAAAAGTAAAAAGAACAAAATAAAAAAAAATATTGCACAGCCACGTTACCTAGAAAGTAAAGTTGATGTTACAAAGCCCAAGTGTGGATGATATAAATTATCTCCCATATAAAAAGTATAAATATCTCTTAAAATACAGCTGCAGCTATACATCAATACCACACATTATTTGATTCATCTGTTAATGTGGTAATAATCAAGTCTCTTACAATGCTCTTCTCTACTGAAAATATTTTAGAGCAGCAACAAGAAAGAATTTTTCTAAAAATATTTCTGAATCCAGAACAGCAATGTGTGCAGCCCTCCCGATGAGAGAATCTGCTGTATTGGGTAATGCATTAATTACATTGTAACGAACCAAATTGCATTCCTTATTCTGAAGAACTGGCAGAAGCAGGTTCTGGATCATTTCAGCATAAATTGGTCCTGTAGAGGAAAAGAGAAGTTGAACCGTGTGAATCACTAGAAGCAAGTACAGTTCTTTGCTCCTGCGCTCAAATTTGACAGAATAAGAGAGGTAAATACGCAGTTTATGCCGTTGCTCTATTAAGAATATACAGGAAGTTTAATGTCCTCAGAAATCTTAGAAAAATAATTTTAAGCTATAGATTTGAGGATTTCTATGTTTATAGTGAGAATGTGCTCATCAGTCTTAACTTCTATGTAAAAGGCACTTATTTGTCATATAATGCTAGAATACAACTGTGCTGGAATGTCTCAATAGTGAATACAGCAGACATCCATCACTGAAAATAGGAAAACCACTTTTTCTTTCAGTGCTAGAAATAAGCTTCTACTAAATACAGCCCACATGCTCCATGCTACTACTTTATGTCCTCAAAACCCAAAGCTATTTGTCCTCCCTATCTGTAGAGTAACACCTCAGGGGCTGCTTTCATCCCAGCTCTCTTTCATCTAAGTCTGTAAGCTAAAAATTCATCCAGTTTCATCTCCTGCCCATAACAGAACAAGATGGATGCAAAAAGCAATTCAGCTTCCACATGGATTTTTCTCTCTCCCTTATTCCAGAGTAAACTCAGAGAATCAAAACACTTAACAGACATTCCTTAGAGGTGCATCCATAATTCAATGGGATGAATCTGAGACCTATGAGATTTAACCTGAGTGGTCTGTTTATTTTTCAGTGTATTTATTACCTGATTGTTTATCTTTTAAAGCCGTTTTACACATCTCAATGCGAGCAGAGTGGTAAGGAACATAACGATCCTGCAGAGATCCTACCAATACAATGTTTTTGAAGTAATGAAGACCTACAGAAAAAAAATAGAAAAAGGCATCTATCATAACAACCCCCTTGAAAATTACTATAGAAAAATTACACTTTTTACAATTAAAATTTGGCAGCAACTTATTTCAAGATCAGCTTGAGCGCAGGTACAGGATCCACCCAACACAATTCCCCAGATTCCATTAAATATTTATAATTAACCCCGGATCTCCTACTTCTTGGACAAGCATTGTTAAGAGTAAGATTATGCAAAGGTAGGAACCCTCAATAATAACAAGAGTTATATTCCTTAAGATATTTCACTGCTAATTTTTCTCTAAAAAGCTTCATCAGATTCACAGCACTGCTCATCTGCTTTAGGACAAATACGATGGAGCATATAAGAGTACAGGTTGCCTCCTTCTGAATATCACAGCAATTTACATTGAAATACAAAGGCAACTGTTAGGCAAAACCAGAAAACACTCAGACATGATCAGTATATGAAAGGGCAAGTTGCATTGCAATAGGGCGAGGGGCAATGGTTTCAAACCAGAGCAGGGCAGGCTTTGATTAGACATTCTTCACCATGAAAGTGGTGAGGCACTGGAACAGGTTGCTCAGAAGGGTGGTGGAAGCCCCATCACTGGAGACATTCAAGGCCAGGCTTAATGAGCAACTTGATCTAGCGCAGGATGTCCCTGCTCACTGTGGGGAGCTTGGACTAGATGGCTTTTGAAGGTTCTTCCCAACAATATGATTCTACGAGTTGATCCAACTCTATTTTCTCCAGGGATAATGAGGTTTTAATTTCCAGAGAATAATGGTTAGATCCTGAAACTGTTTTTAATTTATGAAATTTACTCAGTACACTCTGAGAATTACACAAATATTGCAAATAAAATAATTCTTCAAAGTGGCTTCTTGGAGTATGCAGCAAATATTTTCTGTATTAACCTCCATAAATATTTTATTTTTAAAAAAGTATCTGATTTTGCAAGAAAAATAAATTATTTGCTATCTGCTTTTCAGAAGCTGTACTTCCAGAAAAATATCCTGGATTCTAGTTTCCCTATTTTGTTCAGGCTGAATATATACTGATTACTAGTATATCCTTCTTCCTAAAGCCGTCAATGGAGCCAAAAGGGAAAAATCTTCCCTTATTCCAGAGATTGTTTACTGATTTTCAGCATTTTGTACTCTCCACGTGACAAAGATTTCATCTCCGAAGCAAGTCAGTTACAGAAGTGATGCTGGACAACTTTAGACTTGACAGAAAATGGAAAAAATCTGCACATCTGTAAAAACACACACAAAATGCATCCAAATGCATCCCTGGCCTCTTCACAAAGAAAAACTGTATGGGTTTCTTTTTTCTGTCTACACCCACAACAAACCACAGTGCCGCAAAAGATCAGCTACATCACTGGAGCCATTCATTTGACATCTGATGAGAAATGACTGCAGCAAACCCTACACAAAGATGCAGATGCCAGTTCAAAAACTTCACGCTGAGCTGAAAAGAATGTACTTGGAATAAATCAATGACAGGAATTTTCTGCAGACTAATCTGTAATAGTTTTCTAAATTCCTTGGGACTTCATCTTGTATTAATGTGGAGTTTTTTTGTTTGGGTTTTTTTATGTATGTACTTTCACTAGAAAAATATCCATTGGAATTTGTGTAAAAGGTATAAAATGTCCTGCCTAGTTTTGTTAATCAACCTGAAGAAGGAAGAGAGATCCTGTGGAATCTTCAGAGGAACATCAGCTTACATCAGTCAAGATTTAAATGGACTCTTTTCATCCTCACATACAGTATAACAAAATACTTCCTCCAGCAGCCCTCGTATT
Source organism: Turnix velox (assembly GCA_013400935.1). Taxonomy (NCBI): domain Eukaryota; kingdom Metazoa; phylum Chordata; class Aves; order Charadriiformes; family Turnicidae; genus Turnix; species Turnix velox. The sequence goes on along the minus strand of VZTY01030639.1, from coordinate 38,581 downwards.
TAAACTCACCATATCACATTGTCTACTGAACAGATCACACATTCTTAAAGAGTAATATAAAGAAAACTGAGGTTGTCATGAGCCAGAAATAACTGACCAGATTTTTCCAATAGGATTTGAAATAACTTGGAAAAGAACAATCCAAGGGAAAGATCACTACTGAAACAACATGCTTTGTCCCATAAAACAGAATGCTTTTTCCCTTTGTAATGAACTTTTAATGAGCTTCCCAAATTTTTATGACCATCCTTATCACCTGATGGAACTTTCAAAGCACACAACACAGAGCAGAATTTCTATCATTTACTTATCATGCCATTCACAGCCATCAGCAGATTAGTCATCATTGAATTAATGATATCTATAAATTCATGAGCAATTTTTCCAAATTAAAAATAAATGGAAAAATATGTCTGGAAGAGCAGGTGTGGAAACCTGGTAACTCAAAAATAACTGCAATCACAGAGGAATACATTTTAATATACATTCAGGCACCAGAAACAGCTGTTGCCTGCCCTCTAGCTGTAGCTAACACCCAAGCAGGAAACAGGAGATGAAGCCACTGGTACAAAGAGCTGCTGACATACTCCAAGACTCATATGACAAGAAGGATGACAAAATTCTGCACTAACAAAATTTCACTAACTCAAAAAAGGACTTAAATTATTTGAAAGGGACAATATTCACTCTGGATGCCACACAGTTCTCGTCAAAGTTCACAAAAGAGTACAATTCCATTCCATTAAATAAGCTGCCATTTTCCTTAGGAATTGCAGAATCCCAAGAGTAAACTTATATTGGAAGGGACCTTTGGAGATGACCTGATCCTACTTGCTTGCTCAAAGCAGGGCCAGCTTTGATGTTCAATCATGTAACTCAGGGTCATACCTGGTTGCTTTGATTTGAGGAAAAGATCTCAGTTTTGTCAAGGTAGAATACTCCCAACACTTCTCCTACAATTCTGTCTATTTACATACTTGTTTGGAAACAAGGATCTCTAAGCTCTGCCAAAAATGCAGTCTGAAAACAGGGACTTCAAAAACTATGGCCTGTAAGGCAGTCAGCTCCTGCAGCTGGTCCTCTGCAATGTTTTGTGAACTTCACACCACACACACACTGTTAGAATCGTGCCCCAAAAATTCAAGCATTGAAGTCTAGAGTGCCAACATGGAAACAGAAGGAAGCTAATACTTTCAGCAGTAGACAGATCAGGGAGCTGGATTTACATCAACACAAGAGTTTTTGTCACCTCAAACTCTGCCTTGAGAATTTTACTTTAAAGAACCTGGCTCCAGATGCTATAAGCACCGACCAGATTATTCCAGCACTGCTGGAACAGAGCTACTTTGGGCTGTGAAGTCCTTCCTCTCAGCATCACTGATTAGGATAGTCTCCATGCCATGTAACCAACAGAGGATGCTGCTTCAATTCTAGTCTCAACCTCATCAGGAGATATAAACAAGCACTACCTCAAGTCAAGAGCTGAAAACAGTACCAACTAAACTACTCTGACATCCTGTATGTAACAGACATCTCAAAGAAGAAAACAAGTCAGTCATACTCATTGACTGCTGATCTGTTAATGTGGACATAAATGAAAACCAAAACCAAACGTCTTTTCCTTTGTTCAGAGATTATGAAAATGTACATTTCAAAAGGAGGGAGATGAGGTCATAAACAAGCACTTCACAATTTGGCTAAGTGAGACCTGTGAAACTCCTACCATATTTGAATCTAAACTTACCTACCTACCTAAGTACAAAAAAACACCTTGGAAGAGACTGGCTGTACAGTCACGTGTGGACTCTGGGGCAAAAGAGGCACTGAACTGTAGAGCAGAGCAAAACCACTGGGATTAAAACCCCTTCATGCATAATAATGACCATTTTCAGGAGAGTTTATGTGGGACAAGCTCTGGTTTGGTCCTGCAGATGCAATGTGCAGGGGCTGCTAAAGCACATTCATTCTGTTCTGAAGTAAACAGGATCATGAAGAGATTTGCTTCTGAATGCATTCCTGAGAGCTAATGTGGGTATAATTCTACAGTGGAGAAACAGGATTTAAAAAGGCTTAGAATTAAAGTGGAAGTAGACAAATTTGCAGGTCCAAAGCTTGTTGCAGGAAATGGTCCCCCCAGTGAGCCAACAATTCACAACTGGGGAAAAACAGCATTTTGAGGCTTGCTTCACAGCGCCCAGTCTCACATCATGTTCTGACACACATCATCTGTCCATTTACAGGAGAACAAGTTCTGTCCAAAGTTTTGGAGTCAAAGTTCACAACTTTTAGACAATTAGAATATGAAAATGAGCCTACATATAAACGAAATTATTCTCTCACTGTTACCTGTTAACATAGAAGGCAAGTTCTCTGAACAGGTATGACTACTCAAGATTTTAAATATATTCCAGGACTCCAGGAATTTGTTAACTTTTATGAAAAATGTAACTGGTTGAGCAGGAAATGGACATAAGGTAAGAAATAAACACTCTAATTGAAAAGGAGGGGGCGAAGGGAGAGGAGAGAAGAGCTTTTCCTCTTTACCCTGCACAAAACAAAGTGAATTAGAAAGACCAGGAAAAGCGCTTGGGACAGTGTTTCAGTTACCCTTGAAAGCATCTTCAGTTTCACTGGACCTACTACCTTTCTGCTTCAACAGACAAAAATGACAACATGCTCCAAGAGCAATCCATTCTATATTTGAATAGATCGATGAAATGCATGCTCTTCTTTAATCCCTTAAAACCTTCTCATTATTAATATTTTAGAAATGTGCCAAAAACCAGTTGGTATTTCATAAGCCAGCTGATTTTTGCATTTGTTTTTAGAAAGCAGACATGAAGGTGCAGTTATCGCTTGTAGAAAATGCTTAAGCATAACCAATAGATTAAGTGGAAACAGAAATCTGGAGCTGTGCAAATTCCAGAACTTCTTCCTGAATCCTGCATGGTGCTTTGCTGCTCAATGCACCAGTTTCAAATAATACTTAGTTCATTCCCAGTTATCCCTTAATGGACGGGTCTGCATAACTACGATTTTGAAAGTTGTATGGCAAATGTCAATTGTTCTGCTGCAAAAAGTGGTTATTTCCTTAAAGTGGATAGACCATAGGAATCTCTAAAAGCCAAGCAATCAGAGAGCAGGGGACTATTTTTTGCCTGAGAATCTTATCAAGACATTTGAAAAGAATCAAACTCTTATTTTTTTGCTGAATCCACATTACTACAGTATGAGACAGTATTTATGAAAAATGCCAAAATTTTAATGTATTTTTTAATCTGTACAACTACAGTTTGTGTATTGAGCCCATGCCATCACAGCTGCCAAGCTGGTGTATTTTCCTGTCACAGTGTGAAGTATTTAGTAATTCCCAAGATCCGAGTAATTACCAGACACACTGTAGCTACTGGAGACATGACAAGCAGCATTCAAGGAGATTACTGTCAAAGAAGATATTTTAAGTATTATCCTCATAAAGAAGTAACATCAGAAAGCCAAAGTTTTCACTGGGTTAAATACCATACAAATACTTCAAATGCCAGCATAAAGTGGCTTGAGCATATAGTACATTAAAATTCAAGAAACAGCATAAATTTAACTATTTTGAATAAAGCCTTATTACCTTCTGTTCCTTATAAGCAAATAAAGTCAAATTTTGCTCCTTATCAGCAATTAGCAATGTCAGTAAATGTAACAGAGAAAATAGCTCTAATTTACTAGAATTCTGAATGTCAAGTTCAGAAAGAAAACATCCAGATTTCTTCTTTTTCAACAACAATCAAACACTTTAGTCTCAATTTCTTCCCACTACCTGTTACTATTCTCTGAAATAAAGATTTGTTTTCACAAGGGAATCTATTACATGACCTGAAAAATTACTTTGTTTTCATAATTCTCAGACTTGAAGACAGTAAGTAAGCAGGCTTTTTAAGATTGCTTTAGCAAGTTAACTTTTTAAGGGCACTCTTTCTGCTTTAACAAACTTGATAGCTGGGGAATCAGAGAGTGGTATTTGACTTCTAAGAAATACTCTGCAATAACATTCCATTCATATGGATGGAAGAAAAACTAGCTGATAGACAAGCCACATGCAATGCTATGGAAAAGCAGAAACTCAGAAAGCAGACAGTTAATCATCATCATCACTTGTCTTTTGCTGTAATTTATCAAATCCATAATTTCAAAATGCTTTACAATTTTCAGATCAATTCCTATTTATAAATCAGAAACAGACAAAGAGAATTGGTAAAATAAATCTTCCTTGACAAATCACTTGAAAATAAAACTGAAATGCTCCCAGAGTTACCTTGCTACATGAGAGCTAACTGCATCTCCAACACTAGATCTGAGGAAATTCTGCAACCAGAACTCCTCTGGAGATATACTTCTAAAAGAACACATTTGGAATCATAGATCTATGCATTCCGGTGAATTTATTTCTTTTTCAATCAAGAATACTAACATTGATTAATCACTAACACCAATTATTCATCTGAATATGAGGGGGCAGCCAGTCATGCATGTCAAATATTTGCCCAGGTCAGTCTTTTCCTGCACACATCTCCATACTGCTTTGTTCCCCACAAAACTTTACCTGTGAAACCCTACAAATATTTTGATGGAGAAATGAGCCCAGATGTTTCACAAAACACCAGGAGCAATGGCTCGCCTGACACACATTTAGAAATGCCTGCCAGATGAATCCTCAACAATTTTACGGTGCTTAATAGAAATTAACCCCCAATTAGCACCTCCTTCATTGCCCAAGCTGGCTCTAAGCCAACAGCTGAAATAAAAACATTTACAAGAGAAAACAGTATGACTGATAATAGAATAATTTAATTTGCTTTTTTAGCTATTATGCTAAGTACAGCTTCTTTCTTTATCAAGATGAGGTTTTTTCCCCCAATCATCTTAATGAGGAAATAAAGCACAGGTTAGCAAAAGCTTTAAAGAATTTTACATTTATAGAATAAGTAAGAAAAATGGATACAGAAGCAAGTAATCCTAAATGAATGTTTAAGTGTTTGACATCAATGGTCCATCTCTGCAACAAAAATGGTTTATTATTTCTTTTACTTGAATAATATGGGACTAAAGCCAAAGCAAATCTTACATGAACTGAAACAAGAGCTTAACAGAAAATTTTTCTTCTAGGTCTATTAGCATTTAGGTAAATTGGCCTTTAAAAATAGTTCAGTATTAACAAAGCTTACCTGCTTTTTTACTAAGTTTGTATAAGAACGTTTGTCGTGGATCTGAATGGTCTCGACACGTCAACTGCAACAAAGAACCAGACTTCTTCCACTTCTGCATAAACCACAGTCCTGCATTGTCAGGTACAACATTAGTACAGATCCACAATGAATATGAAAATGAATTAAACATGAATAAAGCCTACATATTTAGCTTCTCAGATGTCAGTTTTATTTTTCATGCCAGTACTGTCAAGCCCAGAAACATTTAAAATTTTTGTTCATTATTCTTTCCTGTCTCTATAGTACAAAGAACATTATTCTCACTAATGTACATGCCTTTCTAGAAAGAAATAACTACTCAGATTAAAAGTAAAACTAGATTAATAAGGTAATCGTAAGGCAAACCACAAATTCTATTTCAATGATTTGCAAAATATTAGAGCAATTTGATGTTGAAATATGTAGCATAAACAACAAGTTCTAATTCTCAGATTTTTAAAAATAACTTCAAAGACACAATGAATTCATTAAAACTAACTGGAATAAAGGAAGGAAAATCATAGTATTACATTCTCTGTGATGCTGGTACTACCTTCATTAGTCAATGAGGAAAGCCAGTTGGCTTACTTGCCTTTCAGAAAACGTTCTCTCCCTTGCCAAGCAAAAGAAAAGCAAGCAACTAAACTCCTACAGCCTCAAGAATGTGTTGATTCAGTCCTCAAGGAAATAGTTGTCTTCTACTGAAGGCATTTAATGCGTACACACAATACGGCAATTTAGACTTCAACAGCTATTATTTATTATTATCTTGGTATTTTCCAAAATTGTAAAGAATTTGAAGTGTAGAGGCAGATTATTATAAAAAATGGACATTTTATGCAGTCTCCAACTTTAAATGAAATTAAATACTCCAGAAATCTGTACTTTTTCAGTGAATATATTCTGGATTATATTTTGATGTCTTTAATCTTAGTTAAGTAAAAGCCATTTGCCATGATTATATGAATAAGCCAATACCCTGCCTCTTTGTGTCCTGGAAAACTCCAATTTCTAAAAACAAAGTAAGGCTAACAGTTCTGAGTGATTTGGGCAAGATTCAGTAACAGATTAAAACACTTGACAGAAACTATCCACAAGGTGATACACAAGGTGAAACACTCAGTAGGTGCCAATAGTAAATAATACTGTAAACCTCTTAATCCTGAAGGAAACCACACTGGTGGTACACTGAGGACTATAAATGGTACCATTTCAAACAAATTCAAAATGCTCTCACGCTCCCTCTGCTTTTATAAACTCCCAACAACTGCTCCAGTTAGCCAGAAGACTTAAAAGCTTTCCCTCTTTATTTTTGTAGGAAATAAATGATAAAGCACTCAAGAAATAAAATGGCACTAATTAAAGTAATTGATTATTTTTAGAGTGTTTTTAAAGAATTTAATGAGCCTGCTTATACTTAGTGGAAATAAATGCAGGTAGGTGGTAATCTCAGAAATAAATTTTCATTTAAAATTTTGATGCTACCTGAAAGTATTTTCCAACATTTATTTAAAATGTCAGCAGTTTGTTCCAGTTTTTCTAGAGCTACATTTAATATTTTGAAAAACAGACATTGGTAAAGTACAATCACATCTGCAGAAGCACGCTGCAGGTTTCAGTGTGTAGTGTATGACATTTTTGAGAAAGAAAAGACTAGTGGTTCTGAACTATTTTAATGCATCTTACTCACTTGTTTTGCTTATTAAGTATATTAAAAATTAAGTTTATAAAGAATCAAGCTTGACATAGTGAAACTATAGCTTCTTTACACTGTAATAGAAAACCTGAATCAAACATAAAGGAAAACCCTTATGTGTAATTCCTTCTGTTGATACTTCATCATAACCCTTCTCCCTTCTCATGACACTGAAACATGCACTTTGTCATCATCAAAATAATCCAGGAATGAGAGCCCCATATGAAACTTCTAAAGTGTATTTCAAAGATAAAATTCCCCCTAAAGCTACACTACTGAAAAGAATACTTTACCAGTATTAACAAGAGCACTGCTGTTGTAGAGGGTACCAAGATGTGGTCCAGACAGAGACAGGAAGGTGTGAAGTTTATTGAGGTAATATTTAAATCGAGGTCTTGTGAGCACTGAACGGATTATTAAATTACCCAGAGAGTGTCCAATAAAGCTGTTTAAAAAGAAAAAACAATGTAAGACAGAATTTGATGGCAATCTCTTTTTTTTTTTTAAACTGAGAAAAAAACATCATTATAAAATACTGAAAGAGCACAGGAAAAAAATTAATGACAAATTTTCATTCAGAAAATGTATCTTATTTCTTATCTTATTTATGACAAATTTGCATTCAGACTATATCTTAAGTTATACAAAAATCACTATTTGTCCACATCTCACAAGCTGCACAAAATTCTTACAAGCATGTTCCAGTCTTCTCCAGGATTTTTTATACATCTCTTTTGAAAAGCCAGTGAAAACAAACTATCCTGCCAGCAGCATCTCCCACTCAAAACCACAATCATTCCTGGCTATAGTGCCCTTAGCACCAACTATTCAGAAAATACTTCAGGAGTATTTGAATGTTTATTCAATTATGATTGAATAAAACATTGCTTTGGCACGTGATGGCATGCAGTATGGAAACTGAATGAGAGTTACTGAAACAACCTAGTGGAGGGGAACTTTATAAGGACTCCTGTAAGGTGGGAACTAATAGTTAGCTGAATTTTATTATTTTGAGGTCGAAGCAAAACCTCCTATCTGCTTAGCAGTTGGACCATGAGAAGAGATTATCCTCTTGAGGGATGTAACTGAAGAAAATGTCTGCCAGGAGAATATTACATGTAGTTGATTCCCTGGCTAAGCTAGTTAAGGGAATGATGGATGGCAATCTCTACCCTAAAATATCTAAGAATCATTATGAGTTAATCTGAGGTGCCCACTCTCATTCCCACAAGTCTTCCTGTTTCACAGATGCTATCTCAGGACAATCATCCAAAAACAGAACTATTGTGGCTGGATTGTCTATGTGCCACAATGTTACCATCCTTCATTCTGTAGCACCGCATTTGTCAACAACAACAGCTAAACCAAAGCTACCTCTACTATCTTTGTGAAATACTGCGCTAAAGAAGTTACTCAACTCTTTTGTAGTTTCCCAAGCAAGATTTACTGCCTTTGAACAAACTGGGTTATAGAATGGCATGGCCACCCGTGAAATCCTAGACTTTAACATAATTATACATTTCTATGACAAATAGGTTATTTCTTTCCTATTAATACATACTTCAAGAAGATATGTATTTTCTTCCCATTTGCTTCTGCTACTAGATCTTCAAAACTGCTGCAATACTAAAAATTCTTTGCTGCTGTTTGCTACATTTGTTTAACTCATTTAGGCATGAGAGATTTTCCCTCTATGCTGTCAGCACCCCAGTAGTGCAATTACAAAACAAAATACTCATCTGCTGCCTCTCTTGAATGCTAAAATTTAAACCCATTCTCTCAGGGTACATTGTAATATTCATACAAGAAAAGCAAAAACATGGATTTCTTTAGGAACAAGAAAATGCCCACAGAAATTCAGTGAGTTTATTCTGAAGATGTTGTGTATCACATAATTGCTCGTGAGTAAATTTTCTGCGGAAGATCTGAACATTGACAGTGATATATCTCTTGGCAGTTCTCTGGAATTTCATCCACTATTGACTGAAAAAGGGATGTGAAACTTCTATATTGCATCATAACAAAGGATAATTTAGCCACTGGGAAAAGAAACAGTGATCCATCCATCAATCTGGCCATCCTCAAGAATAGAGGCATATCTCAGCCAAAATTTCAGAATCATCAAATCCATTTGAGGAAAAAAAAATGTTCAAAATTAGCTATGTGAAGGTACTCAATGGTTAAACACTTGTATTTGTAAAGACTCAAAAAAAATAACAGAAGTTACAGTAAGGTATTACATCCAAATTCAGATGTTCAGGTGAACATGGAATAAGCTTTCAATGTTATTTGCTGGTAGAGAAAGGTTTAAGGATTAGCTGAAATATAAAAGAGAAAGGCAAGAAATGAGAAATCCTTTAAAAAGGGTTTTGAAAATGTAAGACAAAAACATAGCACATGCTAGTGTTTCAGATACCTGCAATGCTCTGCATTTCTGACCAGCAGGTGGCAATATGACCATCGTCTGAATAAAATATAGTAACTCGACAAGCTGAGGTAACAGAATTATACAGCAGTATTTATATGTGTCTTATGGCACCAGTTCAGATCATACTACAAATTAAACACAGTAAAGATCCGTTATTCTGTGCTAAGGAATAAAAAACTCGTTCATCTATAAAAAGTCAGAGAAGAAAAAAAAAATCCATCTTAAACCATAATTCCAATGGTTCTAAAGCAATTAGCAGGTATTTTAATAAATGTTTATATAGCATTAAAAATTGCTCTTTTTCGTGAGACAGTTACTTAGGGAATGGATGATTTGCTGAATAATCCAGCTGAGGTGAAAAGCCAACACATTTATGCAAGACTGGATGTGAAGACCTGAAAAGGCTTCCATCATCAAAGATACCTAAAACTTCAATGACTATGAGTGAGCAATTTGACTTGCTTCAAAGTTGCACTAGCTTCCAAGGAGGCACCGATGTGTGGGGGTAACTCATACACATGGCCTCCAGGGGTCCCCTCAACCTAAGGTATTCTGTTACTCTTTACCAAACATCTGTTTTAAAAGATAAATTACTGTCGGTTTCGAATGAAGCTTGCAGTTTGTGCTACACACTTGCAGTGAGCTGAAAGGTTTTGTTAGGAGAGCAATGCACACTAGGGTGCTGGTGCAGTAACTGGTATTAGCTTTGGCAGTACCAAAAACGTGTCACTGAAGTTGACTAGATAGCAGGGCTCTGGATGGTATAGCAAGTGCCTTTTCATAGGAATATAGCAGAATAAATAGAATTTTTATCCTGTCCTCTGAAGTCCAGAGCAGGACCACAAAAATGATCAGGGGCTGGAGAGCTGGGTCTGTTCAGTCTAGAGAAGAGAAGGCTCTGGGGAGACCTCATAGTGGCCTACCTGTACCTGAAGAGGGCCTACAGAAAAGCTAGAGGAACTGTTTGCCAAGGCAGGTAGGTAGTAAATAGGGCAAGGAACAATGGTTTTGAACTAGAGAAGAACAGGCTTACATTAGAAAGAAGGTCTTCACCATGAGGGTGGTGAGACACTGGAACAGGTTGCCCAGAGAAGTGGTGGAGGTCCATCCATGGAGACATTCAAGGCCAGGCTTGATGAGGCTCTGAGCAATCTCTAAGCTTACTGCAAGGGGTTGGACTAGATGACCTTTGAAGGTCCCTTTCATCTCTATATACTCTATGATTCTATGATTTTGCCATTAATTGAAGGGATGAGACTTTGCATTGACCCAACAGCACAGTACCTCAGAATTTCTCATGGCTTGTCTTGAACTGAGCCGATTTTAGTTTGTTTAACTGTGAAAATAGACATCTGTCTATTAGTCAGTCCTAAAGTTTCACTACAGCTTCTATTAATAACAAGTAGTTAATCTGTGTGGCCTGAACTGTGTACCACCAAAATAAAGTGTGGTGTAAGGAGTGTAGACACAGGTATCATATACCAGAGGCACCCAATGGTTTATTAATGGTCACTGCAGAATCCCAATTTTATAACCCAGGAAAAAAAAAAAAAAGGCAAATGAATAAATGGGAAATAAAAGAAAGAGCACGTGGGCAGACTGAAAACATGAAGAGAAATCCAGGCTGATCCAAGGCCAATGAGGCAGAAAACCCTGCCATGAACATCATTCTCCTTACACTTAAGCCCCAGGACACTGATTTCCCACTGCTTAAGGAAGACAGAAACCACCAGTCTCAGGACTGAGGCAGCTGTTGGAAGGAGAGGTATCAGCTGAGAAAACATCTAGAAAGTTTCTGTGTAACAATTTTAGCTATATCATAATGAGGCTTTTTTGCATTAATTTGGACCATGAACTTCAGTGCTACTGTAAGTAGGCTAACAGTAATTTTCTGCTGAACTTCTATGAGATTATTAACACACTAATTGCACTAACAATAAATTCTTAGCCCTGCTTATGAAGTGTGTCCCTGTTTGCCTGTAGCAGGGCTTCAGAGTGTAAAGAGGGACTAGAGAGGTATTTCTGACGCACACTGCTGTCAGCTTCTTTTACCTCACAAAATCATTATAGGTCTGGAGCCACTTCCTTTAGAAGACAGAGCTTTTACAAGGAGAAGCTAAGTGTTCAGGAGAGTATGGCTAACTAGCACAAAGTCCCTTCCTTTACAGTGGGACAGCCAAAATGAGGTAGGAAAGCAATCACTACTTGAACAAGAGGACTTCCCAATAATACTGTGCTGAGCTTTCTGGGTCATTCCTTTAAGGAATTGCATCTAAAAGCTCTCTCATGCTGCAGGATTTGCTGAATGGTTTAACCTTCTTGTAAGAAAAGCTACAACTCAGAGATGGAAACTTCTGCTTTGGCAGGACTTTGAAAAGGATGGTAAACTAAAAACTGATTATTTCTTTTTTCATTTTCAGTGACAAGTAATACATAAAATGGAAAAAAAATTAAAAATTGAAAGTTTTATGAGAAAAGCAAACCAAAAGCAAACAAGAATTGAATTCTTGGGTATGAACAAAGGTGACCCTTCAACATTACTGATTTCATGCTTGGTGAAGTGACTAAAATAAGAAGAAAGCTAACTTCATCTTGACATAGTTTTGTTACATTTTCGTTCGACTTCCTCAAAATATTACATATTTTTCTGCAGATCCTACCATGCAGGAAGCACAGGACAGCAGTTCCTTCAATGTTAACACTTAACTCTGCCCTAAAACCACAACAGGACTAGGTGAGCTCTAGCTCTAGCTTTATTTCTATAAATAGTATAGAACAGATATTACCTGATTTTTGAAAGGGTTAGATTATAAATTTGTATATACTGTATAATTTCATCTAAAAGGCGATCTGTCATGGAATCAAAATCAGCAAAGGTATCATTCTGTAAAATAAAAGAAATAAAAAATAATAACTGTATTTTCTAATGCAGTAATATACATTCTGCATTCAGGCTCAATTCTTATTCTCCCGAGTTTTCATCAACAGCACACCAATAAAAACATCTATATTAACTTTGAATATACATACTACAGCTAATTATTATCATTTATCCAACTTGTTTTTCTTGCAACATGGAAAAAAGTGATACACATTTTACTCTAAGACTACTTTCTCCTAATACACCAAAACAATTCTTAGCATTGCACAACCAGCCTTACTTCTAAGCTTTCCCCTATACGTAGTCTTATCTGCAGTGAAACAGAAGACCAAACCGCACATTCAGTACGAGAGGAAGGCAAAGGCTGCCCAAAACTTTCCAATACAAATTCCCAAGGATTTGTGCTAAAATCAGTAGAGTTGAACATATTGATAAATTATTTGGGAAAAGGAAGAAGGAGATGAGATATCAAAGTTTGGAGACAAAACCAAATACCCAGGATGGTCACATCGAGAACCAACAAGACTTTCAAAGAATCTTCTAAGACTGCATGTCTGGGTGATTAAATAGTAAGAAATGCAAAACAGTGCTATGTAGGGAAAAACAGCCCTAAACATATGCAACCAATAATCTCTTCATCTGCATTCTACAAAATCAGCTATGTTAGCAAAGCAAGGAAAGAATAGAAAATATCGACATAGACCTTTGCAAGTCCACAGTGCACAAGCATTTTAAAAGCCCAGTCTAGTTCTGACCACCCTGAAGTGGGTATGTATCACCAGAAACCATTTCACATGTGAGCCTGAGTAATACTGAACGGACTAAGTGTCTTCATTTGCTTCCTGAGGGAGAAATTATGAATACTTAACTATAAAATACATAATTAACTGAAGTGGAAAATGAGGAATGACTATTGACGACTTTTTTTTTTCCAAAAGAAGCTGTAGAGAAATTTGTTTAAATTCCCTTGTTTGCAACTGAATTAGTAATGTATATGAACCACAGAATTAATCTCAATTGTACAGTGTGGAAACTGGAAGTAAAAACATTCAAAAAGTATCAGCCAACATGAAGGAGAAAAGTCCACCAGTAGCTATTAGGCTCAGTAGTCTCAATGACATTTCCAAATCAGAAAGTTTCAGAACTGCTGACTGACAAAAACTACAGGGCTAGAGAGGAGAAATCATGGCCTGGTGCCTGTCCAGCCTGTTTCACAAAGCATCCCAGTAGCTATCACCAGAAAAATGCTACTGCACTAAAAGGATCTTTTATTTGAGCCATTGAAGAGACTCTTTGTTCTAATTCATCCCTGAAGTACATCTAATACAACGTGTAACACAGATAGAAAAAGGAAAAATCAGTCTTCTGTGCTTTGTCAAGTCTACTTCATGTGAAAATAGTACAATTTGCAGAAGTTTAACACAAGAGGTAATGATGTGGCTTTTGAAGTGCACTGACAAAGGAACAGGAGACAGGTATTTTGTATTTCTCAGATCCTCCCTTCTTGCCACACTAGTTTTTACTATTACTATTTTTACAATTAATATCAAGAATATTTTATCTACAATCCTGGTTATGGTGAAAACATAGGAGATACCAGTACACAAATGTCACTCCTTATATCTTTATCTTCAGTACAATACTGGGTTTTGTAATTAACACAAGCCACAGATAAAAACATGGAATAGAATAAAAATACATAGAAAGTGGTAAACTGCAACATGATAGCAATATACACTATTGACTGCTTTACAAAAAATTCTTTTTTTTGTTGGCAAGTACCTGGTTCCTTTCAGACATAAGAAAATCTATCCTCCCTCCAGGCAGCCCTAGTTCAATATATGTCTTCACTAATCTTAGATCAGCGCTGTTACCTTAAAAAGAAAGACAATCAAGAGTTAGATACTATGAAGTTAATTTGCAATAAAAGCACCCAGAATACTGAAATGAACTTACAGCACAACTTTATATTTAAGCATAGCTAATGATATTCTCAGCCCTAATTAAAATTCAGTAAGACTTGTGAAGATAAACTGCAATGCCAAATGCAGTGACAAAACGACACTCAGTGCAGACACTGTTTTAAAAAAGCAAGGATTTAGGAAGTACTGTTTGATTTCTTCTTAGCATCCAACAGATACAAAGCACTGGGAATATAACAATCTTGAGAACCTAATTAACTTTGATAGAAGTCAATTAAAGAACTCAGAGCTAGCTTAAAGAATTCAGTGAAGGAGCAAGCAATAATGGAAAGTCATAAACATTTTCATAAAAATGCAGAGCAGACTGTCAGCTGATAAAGACACAATTACATTGGTACCCAAGACAACAACTGGCATGCTTAAGATTTCTCTGTCTCAATGACCACGTATGGTTTTGGAGTAAGGTTACCCTTTCTGCCTTAAATAGAGAACAAGTTTTTTATTGAAATCTGCTATTAATAGGAAAGAACTGGTATAAACTCACCATTTCATAAGAAAATTTAACTAAATGGATTTTTCTAAGGCTTCAAAGGCATGGGGTTTTTTAACAACAGGATTTTTGAATAATTTCAGTTTTGTGTCAATGCTAGGCACGCACACACAGACATCTAGTTTAGCAAGGAGGATCACTTCTGAGTTTGGTTTTAGAAGTGCATAACAAAGGATGACTTCTGCCCAGAGAAAAACAAAGAAGCTATTGTGTTACTTTTTTTTTTTAACTTAGGACTTTGAAAATCAAATCAGAAACCTGCGCAGAGCCAGTCCAGCCCAATATTCTACCTATTCCACTCTTGTATTTAGTGACATTGTTAATTTAAGCAGCTTCTTAAAAAACACAAAAATGCTGATGGTAGAAAGATATTAATATCTTGAGATATGTTTTGACCTAAAAGCAGATAAATATATTCAAGCAATTTAAACTTTTCAATCCTTCTTTCAATTAGCAAGAGATTTTTCTCATGTATGTTAGAGGAGAATCTGAGTCCTTGGAAATATTCAAACATACAATTAGATTCTGGACAACCTGCTATAGGGGTGCCACTTTGAGCACAGAGCTGGACCAGAGATCTTCTGAGATCCCTTTCCAACCTCAACCATTCCATGATTCAGCAATCCAGTCTTCTCAAATAAAAATACATGTAAACACTTGACTTCATTTTACATATACTGGATTTTTTCCTAATAAGATACTTATATTTTCTTCTCCTTGACAATGTAACATTACACATTCTAAAGAAACTGTTACCACAAGTTTTTTATGTCATACAGACAGCTGTATGACATAAAAACCTGGAAGATGTATCAAATGTGAACTACAGAATAATTTGCGTTTATGTGCATGTTAGTGAAGACAAATGTTACATAAAGCTCTTAATTTGAACAATTCCCTGGAACACATTTTCAAGAGTAGCAGTATGTAACAGATTCCCATTTCCTCCAGTAAATCTATTTCAGAATCTAGTTCAGACCTCGAATGACAAAAGCTAATCCTGACTGGTAACATGAACTGCTCTCTCATTCAGTATCCCATTTCCCCACATACCATCTAGGCCATGGACACAGACTATTAGATGTATTCCTTCTTCTGAACAGTCATCCTCCTCCATACTGAAATAAGGTATTGAAGAAGCCAGTTTGAAAACATCACTATACATAAATCCAGGAAGTTTAAGTTGCTTCAGTTCTTCTTTAGCCTGTAGAAAACTGGAACAAAACCATAGATATGACAAAACATCATCCAGACAAAAGGAGAGGCTCCTAGGATACAGTTTTCTACTGTATTTATTTGTCTTCTATGTAATCAATGCAAAAGTAAATATATTTATTGCATAATTGTCTTCACAGCACAAACCAGTTTATTGTGGTTTCCCAGAACTCCCTTTCATCTGTAATAAAACCCACATCCCAGGCTCTGCTCTGTCTTCTCTTCTGACCATCTCTGCAACCTCTGATGTATTTTTGAAACCACTGAAGATTTTGGGTTAGTTCTGGCCTTGAGAAAGCAACAGCTTAAACAACAGTTTAAAGGCATTAACAAAATTACAGGGATTACAACAAATCAGAAATCAAGGTAAAGATTTCCACTGACTTCTGAAAATTCTATCCAAACTTCAAATATATTTCCTAGGTCAGCAGAGAGATGGAGCCAGTGATTTAAGTGCTCACCAGCAAGTCTTCAGAGGCCACCCAAACCAGACCTCTGATTTTTTACATATTATGAATGCATAAACTACATGGATTCTAATAGTTGAGCTCCCTACATGGGAGCTTCTAGGAGATCCTTGTTTTCTTCCTCTTCTTTCTCTTCCCCCTTTTTTTTTTTTTTTTGCATATGACCTTTCTATCTACTTAATTTCTTATCAGTTTCTCTGCAGCAATTAGATTTTATGCCTCCTTATGCTTCTTTTCCTCCTTATTCCATCTGTTCTGTGTGATCTCTCACAGCATCATGCTGTATCCCATCCTTTTCCTACTGCTCACTGTTTTCCTCTCTTTCCACTTTTTGCTCTGTTTTCCCAGCTTTATCTTTAGCTCATTTCTCACTAACTGGCAAGAGCAAGCCTCAAGGAAGTCAGCCTAAACAGAAACCACTGCAAGCACTTGGTCTTATCAGTCCACAGCAGAAGTTGCTCAGTTTGTACTTGAGGCATGTTTTCTGAACCGAATGTACCCAGGTTGCTTCTCTATAAGATTATGCCCTCTGAAATCCAAGCTATCCCACGCTCTGGGGGGCTCTGCTGTCTCCATGGCCAAGTCCTTGATTTTACTCCAAGTTCCCTCCTTTTTCTTGCTACAGAACACTGTAAATATCCTCTGTTCTTCATCCCTTCCATTCCATGCCTGTACCCACTCTCTGGTATTTCAGAAGCTTCTTTTCTATTCACTTCTTACCTATTTTCCTCCAGCATTTCTTAGTCCTTCCTCCTGTCCCGAACTCCTTAACATAAACTAGCTGTTTTTTTTTATCACTTTTGCCTATTCAGCCTTCTCTTTGTTTTTAACTCTCTTCTCAGCTTTCTTTCCAATAGCAATGATTTACTTCCAATACAACCCTTGAAGGTGCTGCTTTCCAAGCTGTTACGAGCAGGGGGTTATCAGGAAACTCCTATGTTTACACAAGAGGAGGTGAAATCTGGGATCCTTGATAGGTATCAAAACTACACTGTGATTTAGAACACTATGGGCTCGGAGGTGTTACGTTTTAGTTACTTGAAGTTAAGACTGAAAACTAAAGCCCTCATTATGGCTACAATTATACATTTGCTTCACCTAACTAATTACATGGACAACCAGTTCCACTTTTTGCTCTGTTTTCTTAAAGCATTGAAAGCATATTTTCAATATTAAATTGAAAGCATATTTTCCTAGGATTCCTATACCAACATCTTACATTTCAGAAACCACCATTTTTATGCTCAGTCGCCAATACATCACATTTCAGTGAAATGATAATTTTTTTTAAAGAAGCATATATTGGACAAACAAAAAACATGAATTTGGTTTTTCTTGAAGTCTGCCAAATCACATGAAATTATGAGATAAATGAAAGAAGATGGAGCTAGCATGGTGCTAACATACTTTGTGACTACACATCTAAAATGTGATGTTACTTGAGTGTGCTGGCTGTATTTTAAAGCCTAAGCATGCTTCTTCTCCCCTTCTATACTACATTAACATAATCTTTGAAAGTAAAAAACTTTGGTTTAAAACAATCACTTACGCTAACATTTGAGGTTTTGGGGAGCTTTCATACCAGGAAACAGATGAAGCCGAGCTGTAGGATGTGCTGCCTGGCTGTTGTGTAATTGCATCTGATTTAGTCCTTGAAGAGCAAAGAACATTGCAGGGAGAGTCTCTCAGAGAAGAAGGAAAAGAAAGACAACCAGGAGCACAGACAGGTGGCACAGACATTACATCTCGCAGATGCCCACTATCAATTCTTTCAGATCTCAGGGCTCTTTCTTCTGCTGAGCCCTGATCCTGGTCTGCACTAGAAGCCCCCTCTAATATAGTATAGTCTGTTTCTTCATAATACCCATTTTCAATCATTTCTTGATCATCCTCTTCCTCCTCAGCTTGGTGGGAAGAGCAACTAATTTGTTTGCCATATGTTTCCTTTTGAGGGCTAACAGGATTGCTGTTGTCTGCAGGCCAAATATCTGAAATATCTGTGCTGCTTCGAGAGCCAAAATAGTTTTCTACAAGCCCCTGCTTTACAATGTCAGTACTACTGGTTGGAGAAGGATTGTTTGTACCACTTTCACTTTTAGCTGCTGACAGTTCTTCACTTGCCTCCTTTAGTTCTAAAAGCTCGTTAACTTTTCCTTCATCTTTTTTTTCAACCTCATACACCACATTTGCAGATGAAGGACCTGAAACCACAGATGGTTCAACCGTACAAGCAATTTCCACAGGCAATTTAAATGTTTCTTCTGTAGCATTAAGATGCCTTCCAAGGTCCTGAAAGTCCCTATAGGCTGTGCCGAAGTTTGCCTGTTGGCTGTAACTTTTCACATCAGTAGACGTATCCTCATCTGAAACACCTAAGTGTAAAAGATTTTTCGCTCCTGAGAGGGAGGAATGTATAGGCAGAGTTCTGTTATCTGAGTGCCCTGAAAACACAACATACTGTTGCTGTAAATCTGTGCTTGATTTTTTACTGTCATCACATTTTAACAAGTTGATTGCTCCAAGATCCAGTACCGTTTTACTGTCACTTAGCTGGCACTCAGGTACAACAGAGATCTTTGAATTCTCATCAGGTGACAGCTCATCATCATCTGATGGCAGAGAATTTATGGAAGTCAGGGATGACTGTATTTCACTCACAGCGCTGGTACTCTCAGTGCAATGGCTTTCTACTGCATTTTTTACAGCACTGTCTGGTTTCAGTAAAGGAGGATGAAGTACTCTCTCTCCATTGTGTGCACTTTGCCCTTGAACATTTTCAAAAACCTGATCAGGGTTGGGGTGAGTTGCAAAAGAACTTGGTTCACTTTCTACGCCTGAATCTGAAAACCTAGAAGAGGCACATGTCATGCTAACATCTTGTAATTTAGTCACATCTCCACTTGCAGAAAGTTGACTTTCTTTTGCAGAAAAAATAGGCTGATTACTTTTCATTTTTGTCACGGCTTCACTGTTAGGTTGGAGGATTCTTTCGCGAGGATCTTCCTTTTCAAGCACTGGCTTCTGTTCTCCAGAATTTAGTTTATTTCCAGATTCTAAAGACTGAATATTTGGTGACTGCAAATTCTCGCCTTGCACTTCATCTTGTGGAAATTCAGCCCATGATCCAATATGAACAGTTACTTTTGCTCCCTCATAGGGATTCTTATTACTTGGTTTGACCTCAATTGTCCTGACTCCTGAGGAAACTGGCTGACCTCCATGACAACCTTCAAGTGTACCGCTGCATTGTAGAGCGTGATCTGCTTGCACAGCTCCAGAATCTGTCTGGGAGATAGTAAGTCTACTAAAAATAGCCACATTTTCACAGTGCAAGGGGCTACCAGGACCTGGCTGGACACCTTCGATTTTGGTGGTCTTTTCCTCAGTTTCAGATGGCAAAAACTGAAGTTCTCTTGGACATACCTGCCTTGTGTATGTTTTCGTATCACAAGGAAATCCACCTAATGCAGGGTCCAGCCCTTCATTAGCAGTGTATGAAGGCCTACCTTCTGAGCTTCTAGAAGCATCTTCCAGTGCTGCACTTTTCAAACATTTGTAGCCTACTAAGACCACAGAGTCCTTAGAGTTTTGTTTCACAATTTTTTTTGTATTTTCAGGTTTCATTGTTTTCATGAGCTTAGTAACCTTAACTTTGGATTTATTTGCATCTTCATTTTTCCCTTTCAAAGTTTTTGTTAGTGTCCTTTCACTTTCTGAATGCAAAACGTTGGAGGCACCTGCAGGTCTTGCTTTCAGTTCCGGGCTAGTAAAACCAGCTACACAACCTTCTTCAGCTTCAACTTTATCCAGTTTATTGGACTCTGACCTTGGAAGACTCTGAACTGCCAACCAGGGTACATCCAGATCTTTCACCAAAAAGAGGGGGGGAAAAACAAACAGTAAGAAAAAGGATTGTTTACAACAATCCTTACACATAACTGAGTCTGTTAAACTGCTAAACAAATAATTACAGAACTTCACAGATCCTCAAAACTCAAATTCAAGAAACACAGCAAATAAATGTACTAACAAGTAAAGTGAAGAAAAACACCAAGGTTTTACATGATTTTTACTTATTTCTTCAAAAAACAAAACTGCACTATGTCTTTACCTTCTGTAATTGAATCTAAATATCGATCTTCAAAGATTATAGGCAAAGAGTTCATATCTCCATCTAGTTCACTGCATTCAATAGGGAGGGGTGGAAGAGAACTGCAGAAGGAAGTGTTTTTGATAGCTGCACACATCTGAAGATGACTTTGAGCACTGAAAAAAAGGAAGCAGTAAAGTTCTATTAAAAAATAGAACTATTAATCTTTGCATTAACAGAAATTAGCAGTAGATGAATTCACTTAAGTAGATTTTCCACTAATTAGTGATTTAAAGCTTTCACAGTTATTTAATGACTCCTTATGTAACTTCCATTAAAAATCCTAAAAGTCTATCTTTAGAAGGTAAGTTTCTCTTGAACTTGTTATTCAAGTATTTTTGCAACTGTGACTCTACACAACACAAGCTACAGAATAGTAGCACTATTTGCTACACACCGTGTGTTTCAAAAGGTTACTCACTGTAGTTCTTGGTAGGCAAGGGCAGCTTGCCTGGGATGTTCAAGACAAAAGAATGCTTCTGCAAACCTGCGCACCTGCAAGATCCAAATAAAGTTAGAGCTTATTTTATATTACATACAATTTTTGAAAATCCACCACCATTCCTACACAGTGGTGCTACTAACTTGTATGTATTATATAAACAGTTACCGAGAAGAATTAAAATAAATTCACCTGCCTGCTGCAAAACACGATTACCAAGAAATCAGTAATTCAAATCAGGCACACTCAAAACAGTAACTCACAAAAGTATGAAATGTCAATGTAGAGAAAAGAGATAACTGTTTGACAGGCACCTATGAATGTGCTCAAATATTACCTTCAGAAAACTGCTGTCTAAAAATAATCCTTTGTTTGTAAAGTTTATCGCTGCAAATAACAAATGCAACAACTAAATGCCCACTAATTATAAGCACTGTATTTAAGACTTAATTGTATGCTTGAAGTCAATAAATCATACAATACTAAAATAGTATATTATATCACAGGAAAGTATTTTATTTAATCATCAAATAGGTAGTGTGGGAATGGGAAGTGTGAATTATACAGCAATTTAGTACAAATAAAAACAACAATACATTGAAAATGCAGTAATCAGAAACCTCAAGGTTAAGGTCTTGCAAGGTGAGAACTCTCACACTTCCAGTATTACATAAAAATACTAATTAAATCTAGATTAATTTTTGTAACTTTTATTTTTGCAACTGCTCAATTACCTTAATCAAAAATGCAATTCAATGCAGTATTACTGTTGTAACAAGTTATACAAAAGAGAAAATATACTATACAGTGACTGTTGGCCAGCACTTGTGCATTAACTTGGGTCTAAACATCACTTTTAAAAACATCAATTAAAATTTCTTTTCCACTTAGAGAGCAACATAGAATCACAGAATCACAGAATGACCCGGGTTGGAAGGGACCCCAAGGATCATGTAACTCCAACCCCCCTGCCTAGCAGGGCCACCTAACAAACACATCTACTAGATGAGGTTGCCCAGGGCCCCGTCCAGCCTGGTCTTGAACACCTCCAAGGACGGGGCATCCACAACCTCCCTCGGCAGCCTGTTCCAGGACCTAACCACTCTCCTAGAGAGATATGCAGATATTCTGCCTGATCAATCATTTATTTACCAACTACTTCCTGGCTCCCTACTGCTTTCTTTCCTCAATGTGTCTGGGCCATTGTCTTACATTTAGACCTGATCTCCCAAACAAACCATAAGAGTTTGCAGTGGCTCTGGTGGAGGTGGCATCAAACTGAATTCAATTCCCTCAGCCCTATCACCTCACTCAGAGCTGTAGGCAGCACCCAGGGCTGCCCCAAGCACGGGCCTAGCACTTGGAAAATCCTGTGCATTAACTGGCAAACATCTCATGTTAGGTTTTGTTCAGAGATGTGCACTTGGAAGGGAGATAGTTCTCCCTCCTGATAGACTACCCACTATACTTTCAGAGAGTACTGTTTGGATGAAATTTTAAATAGCTTCTACTAATTCTTCTTTTTCCTTTTAATAAAAGAAAAACTGGGGAAAAAATTGCTCTGAGGTTCCTAAGAAAATAAAAACACAAGCTCAATCACAAATGTTAAACCTGCACCAGAAACTGAAAGTCCTGTTCCAATCTGACAGAATTCAATTTACCATATTATATGAAATTAATATCAGTAATAATACCATCTGTGAATAATCATGGAACATGTTCTGAAGTATAAAGATAATACTACATTACATACTGGGGAGTCTCGTCAATGCTTACAAATACTTAAAGGGTTGCCAGGAGGACTGGATCAGCCTTTTTTTCAGTGGTGCCCAGGCCAAGAGGTAACGGTGCAAACTTGAACACAGAAGTTCTATCTAATCATGAGAAGAAACTTGTTTAGTTTGAGGGTGTCAAAGCACTGGAATAGGCTGCCCAGAGATGTGGTGGAGTCTCCATCTCTGGAGACATTAAAAACCATCTGGATGTATTCTTGTGTAACCTGCTGTAGGTGAACCTGCTCTAGAAGGGGGGTAGGCTTAGATGATCTCAAGAGGTCCGTTCCAACCTTTACCATTTTGTGATACTTTCTTGTAAATGCAACTTCCATTCACAGCAGTGACCACGTGCATACACACACAAGAAGGATTTGCTTTCCATACAAAAAATATGTTCGGAGTTCATGCATACACATATGAGATTAGAATCAATGTTCTTAAATACTCCTCTGTACCTCCCCATCTGATTCTTCTAAACAGACATCTCCCTTCCTAACAGATGGTTTTATCAGAGCTAGTCCCCAGCCTTTCCCCCACAAAGAAAGACAAATATACAATACAGATAATTCTACAGGTTAAAAATTTAGATTTTAGAGCAACCAGTCACAAAGACTGGACGGGTTATAATTCCAAATCAAGAAATTTGAAAATGAATTAAACAGCCTAACAAGCCATGTCATAAGAAATAAAATAGTGGAAACATCACTCAGTTTGTAGACATCTGTGGTTCAAGTCAGAAAAAAAGCACGTAATTATTTGTAGGATGCAGGTGATCACTTTACAGCATAAAGTAACTTGAGTTACACACCAGCCAGATCTTCAGAGCTCTGTCACTACCTCAAACAGAAAAGGAAGGCTGTTTTTCTGTTTGCAATAAATCCCGTTTGTAACTGTGTAACTTACTCCAGTGCTTTTGAAGAATACCTAACTACCAGCCACAGAGAACTCTTAGTGTGATATAAACCATATAAAACTAATAGAAAGCAAGCTCTGAAAGCCCACACAAATCAACATTAAAGAGAGAAAAAAACTGAAACTAACACTAATATATACTGTTTAATAAGTGCTTAACTTGTGACAGGACCAAGGCATTTGAGGATGCTGTTAATCTGGCTCTGTAGCACCAGAACAATCACCAGCTACCACAAGTCACTCAGCCACTACTGCCTTGGGCTGACTCCACAATGACTTTGCAGGAGGAAACTGTATGTGCTACTCCCATCCCCTACAGACTTCCCAGAATTATGGGATTTGCAGTCCTCCAGTGTAAAAAGAAAAGGAGGAGAAGCTGCATAGGACAACTGCTGTGGAATGTATGTCAAGACCCCATACATCTCAGCAGTCTGAGAACTTAGTTCCGAGTTCTCATTATTTTAGGACTAAGAAAACAAAAAGAAATTATATTGGAAAAGGATGTTCTAACCAACCAGAAGATGTCACTATGGAACAAACACAAGAACTAATTTAATGTGCAATTTTTTTGTAATATAGAGTAACATACTCTAAGCATTTTTTTCAATAAACCCCAGTTGTAAATCTTACCAGTTTGCCACTGCAGTTGATGGATATACTCATATATCTAAACTCTACTTGATTTTTAATGTAGTGCTTAATAATTAAAGTATTTGAAAATACCTAAGCATTTAAATATGCAAGAGAAATACATAAAATATGAAAATAATAATTAAAAGTACTTAAAATATGCTGTTCTATTACAATCTTATTTCCAACACTTCATCTGAAATAAATTTGGTAAGCATTTGTGCAAAAATGGTGAAAGACATTTGATCAAACATAGATGACAGGCATATCTAGGGTGTATTTTAATACAAATAGTTAAACCAGTCAGATAAATGATTCCCTAAAAGGGTTCATTCATCTTAGATTATTACTAAAATCTCCTAAGGATAAATTTCCTGTGGAGGGTAAAGTCTGTAAATAATGCACAATGAAAAGGGAAAATTAAAAGAGATTTAGCATCCAGTAGAGAACACAGCAGAGTATCCATTTCCAGAATAAATGAGATTATTTAAAAGGACAGAATTTTGTATAATATGAAAATCTTATTACAGAAGAGACAGATGTTCTCTCAAGAGAATTAGTCAGTTTCCAACTAAATTCACTACCTAGCAAGGCTTAATCATTAGACATGTGCAGATAATGCCTCTAGTGAAACACAATCTTTGTATGTTTCCCCAAAGAAGTTTAGAGGAGCCCTCAGAATATAAACTCACACCTGATTATTATGAAAAACTATTATTATACTAAGCACTGCAAAAGAGGATCAAATCAACAGTCAGACATTTTCTTTGAAATGCTAAGGCTCAAATTTACCACCTCTTTAATTTAAAACTTCACTGACTTTATGGATCGCTGGCTCCAGCTGCACTGCCATGTGGGAAGCCCAGTGAAGCTATGTCTATTTTGATTACATATACTTGCAAAGTATTCCCACAAGCTCTTCACACAAGAAGTGCCACATTTGCAAATTACATTTCTAAATTAGTCCTTGGAAAACTGAGTAACAACACATTGCTGTTGTTGGCTCAGGTAGAATTTCCTATCGGAATTTTAGCATCAGCCAGGCTCTAAATAGAAAGGTAAGTTTAAGATAACCCATGTCCTGTAACTCCTCTTCAGTCTGATTTTTGGGCAGATAATGTAGAATCCAGTAACTTCAGAACTCAGTAAGAAATAGCAATTAGCTACTTACTTTAAAAACAAAATAAGCCTAGCCTTTTCAGTTATAACAGGGATCATCTCTAGGCTCAACTTAGAAGGCTGTAATTTTTGTAGACTTGGTATAGACATTATACACTATCAAGTTACACATAAGATCCTTCATTCCCACATCACTACACTGTAAGTGTGCTCATAACTCCAGAAAACAGTATTTCTACAGCCTTTATTAAAGAATAATTTCCTTTTTCCTTATTGAAATAGCAAATACTAAATACAGTGCCATGCCTGAAGCAATTATTTAAGTGTAGTGACAGATAACAAAACACATGGGCTTAACAGCAACTGGAAAAATTGCAGGCATGAAATCAAATTAGAATTGTACAAGAAGTGCCTCCAGATAGCCTTGTAAAATGATCTATTCTATAACGTATGAGACATGCACAGGTTGTGAGGTCAGACAGTAATGATGCCAGGTCAGCTGAAGATCAAGCTGTGTGTTTGACAAGTAACAGTGGCAGGTGTCATTGCTTATTTCTAATTTTTTTTTTAATCTATCTTACTCTCTTAAAATTTTTAAAACGTGAGGTTTCCTCAAATGCATGGCCACAAAGATGTGAGGAAACAAATTATTTATTAGTTAAGTAAGAGTCAATGTTTTATTTCACATTTGAAAACACTTCACTAAGGGAACCCACACTGGCATGGTTTTGCATTTAGAAAGCCCACAGCAACTGTACAGACATATGCATAGATCGACTGTTAGTGTAGCTGCTTACATATTACACCCATACACACATACCAGAGCATTTCTGATACATGT
Source organism: Turnix velox (assembly GCA_013400935.1). NCBI lineage: Eukaryota > Metazoa > Chordata > Aves > Charadriiformes > Turnicidae > Turnix > Turnix velox. Next base: position 12,316 of record VZTY01030639.1, on the reverse strand, counting down.
CTTCTTTTTTAAAATCCCACTCAAGACACTTAAGTGGTATTCTAATGGACATTATAAATTTGTAATTCAGAAGGAGAGTAAACTTTGTTCTACTATGCAAGAAGCCTAAATGCAGAAAAGAAGTAAAATGTAGGGTGGGCACTAGGCTTGGCTTCTGCAGAAAAGCATCATCTGCACTATCATTTGGTGCAAATACATCTTATTCCACAGACTGAAATTTGCCTCCTTCTTAAGTGCATTTCTTATTCAAAAGATCGATGGATTAGTTGGTTCATAAACATAAATAACCTGTTTTATGTATTACATTGTCATAAGCTCTAACAACATGATATACAAGGTAACAAGTGCAATGCAATAGCTCTTTTTATGATCCACCTAACCTCCCCAGCAAACCCTGGAAAAATTAGAACCTAGAGTCCCATTTTGATACACATTTCTGTAACAATGTATCTCAGAAGGAATATGAACACACCAGAGCATCTAAAGCCAGAGTCAATACTTACTCTTAACGTGTGATGCTCTTGTGCTAGTAATGCTGTGACCTCCTCTTGTAAGGTAATGACCTCCAGAAATTGCCCCCACAGAGCCATTAGAAGTGAGCAAAGCTGAGCAAGATTCATATTTATAAGTTCTGCCAGTTCATCAGGATTTTCCATTTTCTGAAGTTGGGAAAAGATAGTCACATGATTAACAGATGACACCACAACTTATAAACAAGAATGAAAAAAAAAGAAAAGTACTTTATCTTAGCAAGAATTGCAATTTAAAAAGTAAATTACAAACATGAACTCTTTTGTTTAAGTACCAGAACTGCATTAATATATGTTACAATACAAACAGACTGGTTTATGTTGCTTTAAATATTATCCAGCTGTCTTTCAGAATTAGGACTCTTGACAATAAATTTAAGCAGCAGTTCCATTTTGGCAAACACAACTAAGTTGCATCTGTTACATTTCCTAACATGCAGAAATAGCATGTATTTGAATGGAAAAGGAATCATCAATCAGAAAACAGAAATCTGATACTTGCCATGTTACCTCAAATATGTTAAAACTGAAAACATTTAATATAGATATTTCCATTTCAGAACAGTCACAACTTGCAATAACATTTATATGGTGCTATATATTTACGTATACTTAAAACATGCCCAGTAACCTGTTTTATAGTTTAGGACTTCTACAGTCAGATCACATCAAGACAAACTGAGTGTGAAACAAATTTGTCTTTCATAACAATGCACTGTAATCTTGTGATCTTGTTTCCCACAAGCCAGCTGCAGACTACTGAAGCAAAGGGTTTAAACATCAAGAAAGTAAAGACTGAACTCTTGCAATATTAAAAAACAAGTACAGTATTGTAAATACTGAAACACAACATGCAAAAGTGGAAATAAGAGGGAGAACTTTTGATGAGAAGGGAATAAAAGAGCAGAAAGGAGACAAAGGAAAAAATACACTTTAGCAGACTAAGGGAGAAACTAATGAAACATTGTATCATAGGTACTGAAAGAATTTACAGAAGATACCCGAATTTAAAACTACTACATAAAATAAGATCATTAGTTACCCTCAGAGAACTAATCTGCTAGCTTTGTCTCCACTTACATAAATAATATCACATTAACACCAGTGTTACGTTTGTCTGCAGCTACACTACTACTACAGTAATGAAAGGTTCTTCAAGAGCTGGGCAGATTGCACACTCATCAGTAAAGCATGGATGATCTTTCAAAAAAGTTTTAAACTTCTGTACTTTAAACTTCACTGTAACAAGGGAGTAAGTTCTGACTAAGCATGCATTTGAGAAGACAAATCTAAGTAATATGAAATAAACAGTGTTTCCTTGAAAATGTAGTGAAAACAGGCGAAGGGGACAGCATTAGGACAAGTCCTTCCAGATGATTTGGAGACTCTGCTTTTGTACAACTTACTACTACATTTTATCTTCTGTCATTGCTATTTGATGCCATAAGGACCACAGGATTTATTTTATAAATTCAGAAAATTAAAAATTCGATTTTAATACAAGTAATCCACCTATCTATAATCTTCAGTTTCACAGTATACAGAAGTTACCAAGGCTGCTTCTGACATGTCAAGCCACAAGATCAATAGCAAGCAACTGGAGTCAGCTGAGCAACCTCTTTTTGAATGAAGAACAGTTGAAATAAGAGTTGGCAAAAAACCCACAGGATTTCATCACTTAAACCAACAGCTTATTCTCAAATAGTGTATGAAATCAGCAGAATCTACTTTTACAGTTATTTCATTTCTCTAACACGTTTTAAAAAAAAAAGTACCTTTACTTCTTCACACAGTTCTGTAAGACGAACTTCTACATCAATGTTTTCTGGAAAGATCAGAGGACATATTCGTGAAAAATATACTTTCCAAGTTGCAGAGTAAAACCAATTATCTCCCAAAACAATTTCAAAACATAAAAACCCATCAAGAAAAAACAGAAGCCATATTAAGTGTCACACATAACTTTAAATCAGGTGAATTATAATAACGTGTTAGTAATTTCTGAGTTTGAGGAAAGAACATGATTAACAAAATAAAGATTTGCAATTGTGTATCATTATACCCTGTCAAGTATATCAATTTTCCACTCAAAATTATATGCTAAAATACTGTAATTTAGATTATACAGTATGCAGATTATCCACTGAGAATCTCAGGTATTCAGAAGCAATGTCATCATTAACAACCAAGGTAATTCCTCTTCTGCCTCAGATTTTACAGATAGGTTATTCAAATACATTTTTTTCTGCAGCTGTATTATTTACTGGATTTGCAAGCTACTTGAATATAAATACAGTTCTTTAGCTGCCTGAGGAATTATATCTTAGTCAAATGAAATTTCCTTTAATTGATCTTTCAATAACTTAATGTTAAGAGCAAATCAATCTTCCATGGTGTGGCAGCATGGATCTGAACCTTGAGTGACTTATTTATACAGATTTATTTCTTCATCTAAGACATTTTTATTTGTTAGTCATTCCTGGTCCACTTATGGGAATCTGATCAATTAAATAATAATTCAGTACTATGTTTTGATTTCCTTCTGTGTTTGAATAATCAGTTACAAGGGAACAATTTATAAACCCCAAAATTGTCTGCAACAAGTATTTATTGAATTTGAATTCATTTTTGAGACACAGTATTAGAGAAAGAGCTTACAATGTTTATCAGAAACATACACCAATAAAACATGCCTTGAAACCCACAATAATGAATTTAAGATAAAGAAACCAGGTTTACAGAATGGCAACAGTGCATTTACTCAACCTGTCTTCCAATATATGAAATATATATACACCACATAGATTAGGTCATATATACTGAATACATTGATTTTCAACTAATTGCATCTGTTATACTTAGGTTTAAACTTAGTTGCAAACAAATGGACTCACTCATCCTAAAGTTCTGAGAAAATATGCAGACTGCAGAAATGCAAGTTTTTCTCAGAAACTGACTTAGAAATGTTTTTGAAAAAAAACCCCAACTACCTATATCTGTATTAGCTAAGCAGTTCTTCCTGGTAATTATTTTGAAAATATATGAAAAGTGTTTAAGATATGCTACCATTTTTTATGCAATCATAGCAACACAAGTTTTGTCATTAGTGAAAAAAATTAAATTATTTACTTATGAGGCTCAATACTGATTATATTTATACTGTCACACTGCAACTGAAAATAAGCTTCAAACAACATTTAAAACCCCAAAGTCCAAAATTCTTATGAAAAATCAAAACCCACAATGCTTTACTAAAAAAAAAAACAAAAACAGAATAGCAGAAATGAAGCCAAATCAAATTAAACTGTAATGTTCTACAATAGTAATGTTCACCCAGCAAACATTTGATGCAATTTGCTGGTTCTGCTAAAAAGTAGTTTTGTTTTCTTATTAAAACAAAACCTGAATACAGTTCTAGAGGATTAAGCTAGTGACCTAATATGAGACTGAATTGCCATTTTATTATTTTCCCATTAAAAAATTCCTTGTGTTTAAACAGCACTTGTCTTTTGTCCAACATCAGGCCAACACTGATATCCTCTCCAAAGGAAGAAATGACCATTTAGATATGGACAAATGCAACCTTAAGCTTTAAGAGTGTCTTTTTGTAGCATTTGGAAGTATCAGGCCTAGAGCTACCATATGCAATGTGAAAGATTGAAAGATTTCTCAAGAAGAAAGGTATTTGTCTTTCATTATAAAAAAAAATTAGTCTGTGACTCAACTAACTTTTAAATGTTCCATTTAAATGGTGATGATTAGCTCTTCAGTAATTTTTCTTTAGTAAAACAATATGACAATAATAAAAATAATTTCTCATTTTATCATCTATATTCAGCCTAGAAATAAGTGTCTCAGTTCTGTGGACTTTTGTCAGAATTCAACATACATTCACCATGGCTGAACAGTAAAACAGTGCTCCTGTTCACAAAATAATACAATCTTTTATATTACTAGTAATGTATTTTATCTATTAATAAAAATCTGAGGGGTTATATCACCTGCTTTGAAAACATACCTAAGTAGGCGTCTCTCTGGGTTCGTGGATATTTTCTTCTGAGAAGGCGTTCATAAAGGACCTGCATGCTGGCCTTGGCTAGTTAACAGGGATTGCACACACATGACTAGTTACTACACTCCTCTTTTCATCTGTGATTTATTATTTGCCTAAAGTTAGTAAAAAAGCTTATTGCTAGCCTAGCAATTAGTGCAGTTAGATCAGCACATGAAAGCATATTATTTTAGTGTAGCCTCTAGATTAGATGTCACTTGTGCTATACATTAAGCTAGCATTTTTTATTTCCTCAAACCAATAATACTGAAATGCTCAATTACAGTTATCAAGCCCAACAGTTGCCTGCACACACTTCTGCAAAATCACTCTCTTGTGTTAAAATTACAGTGCAGTACAATAAAAAAGCAAACAAAAGAACCAAAATTAAAGAGATATTAATTTAAAAGGAAAAAAGCAATGATTCTGGGATTTAAAAGGGCTTCAGATCTTCTTCCGTAATGCCAGTTTAACTTCATACATGAAATATCCATGAAAGTAAATGAAGTGGTTCACTTACTTCAAAAAATAGAAATAAACACAAATGACAATTGTGTATTTCATGAAGTCCAAAAAGCTTCAATTTCTTTAAAAGAATCACAACAACATAACTTTTTTTTCCCTACTATTGATGGATATTAGAAAAATAAGCATTAATGGCAGGCATTAGTAATTTTTCATAAGATGACAAGAGCATAATTAATATTTACATTATTAGCCCTTTTTGTTGTATCAGTTGCCCCAATAAATTTATGAACAAAATCACCAAAATAAATTTTAAAAATATTAGCAATTATGAAGACATTAATTCAAGAAACATAAAAAATAACAAAAAAACCCCACAGGAAACAAACTGTTGGCAAAATATTTACACTGAACGTTAACATAAGTAGCAATTTTATCTTCATATATTTTGAGTACTTCTGTTCAAGCTTGCATTCCTAAAAGTAAACTAAATCTCCACAGAAATGACAAAAGGACCAACTTAAATTTCACTGAAGTTTATGAAAATGGTTATGGTGGCTTCAATGAGGTTGGAAAGATTCAACTCTACTATATAATTCAATGGCCATCAGTTTTTATTACACATACACTTTGAAGGAACATTTTAGGGGAACTGGAGGTCCTATCTGAAATATTTAAGCATAAAGATTTAGTCTAAGCCTGTCCTTAGAACAGTAATGAAAACAGATTCTGTTTTTGTCCTTAAGCTGATGACTAAAAGTTAAGTGATTCCTTTAATGGGGTGTATCCCTCCATATCATGATTAAGATAAATGACACAGAAATGTTCTTCACAGTATTTTTGCTTATATAAAGAATCAGATTCCAGTATTTTTCTATGCACGGATTTGTAAGGCACTCCCTCAAAAGAAATTAGGAAAATAGCTTTGTATTTTCTAATATACAAATGAAACATTCTGTGTGTGAAGCACTAATTGACCACATCACATATTTACAATGGGTTTTGTACCCCAATTTCCAACCTTATTGTTTTGTAATGCTTAGTTTTGACAATGGTCATTGGTCAAAACCAACAATACAAAAATCAATAATTGCTATCTACAACCAATGTAAGCTCTGAAAGATTTCTTTTTTGGATTTACATGACAAAAAGGTACAGGCTAGAAGAAAAGACAAAACCATCCTTTATAATGCCAATGCATTTTCCCTTTTTATTCTCACTGCTCTCCTAGCTCACAAGCTGAAGCCAGGTGCTTCCAAAATACCTAGAATCTACAGAAATGTAACTTACATTTCCATACATTACATCTCATGAAGTATTTTTGCAGTCTTAGTTGCCCTAGAACTTAATTTTACTTCTGTAAGTGTTAATTTTAACTGTGCTGAAGAAATACTTTCCCTGGAACTATACTTTAACTACTCAGTTCTATAGAAACAGTTCTTGTCTACTCAGACCTTGTCCTAACTCTTAGACAGTAAGTCTATTTTAAAAGTTATGCTACAGTGTCAGCAGCAATTTCTGCTTGTAGGCCTTTTTTCAGATAAGATTTACTGTAACATTCTTCAAAAATCATGGTTAAGGAGTTCCAATTTTGATACAGATTTATAATGTTTCCTTACTGCAAACAAACAAGTGCAGCAAGCTACTTAGTTTTAGGTTTCTCTAACATTCTCACCACCAAACATGGCCATTTGAAATAATCTAGCAAATCAAGAAAAAATACATTTGCATAAATCCAGGCTGTTCTCTCCTCACTGAATCACTAATGTGACAGTATTTGCTTCTATTTTCCATTCTCCTTATTAAATTCTATCTCAGTTTGAGCAAAAAGATTCCAGATATCCAGGATGCATGAAATCAATGCCAGTTTGGTCCAAAAGAGAGTTATTCTTAATAAACACTCACAGCAAAGTCAACATACCCAATTCAATCCGGTGAGAAGTGGGGAGCTCCTTCGTTATCATAATGAAATAGCCATGTAAACCTTTGAAAGCAAGCAGCAAACTAGCACAGAGAGTATAGTGGAAGTTATAGGCATGGTTGAGGAAAGATTCTGAAACAACAAAACTACAACCCTAGGAAAAGAAAAAAAGATTAAGCACATAGTTATTTTGTACAATACACATATTAATAGAATAATTAAAAAGACAGATAAGCAAATTGCATCTTTTCACAAATCTCATCCACAATTTTGTGATTTTCAATTAATTCCAATTTATTAAAAGAGGAAGTCAAACACTTAAAAATGTAAGCTTTCCATGTATGCATTACTGAAGCATTTAACATACCTTTTGGAACATTTTTTCTCATTTCCCATATCATGTGGCACATCAAAGTAACTCTAACAGAGTTCATTCTTTATCAATTAATAGTTTTACAGAAAAGATTAACTTCATACTGCCCAGCTAAGTATAAATAAAATCTTAAACTGATATATTCTTACATCTGTGGATAACTGTTTTGTATAGTTATTGCCGAAGACCACACTTTCAAGAGAAGGAATCACAGAGTCCCTGCTTTGTGCTGGTGTGTTTCTGTTCAACCAAGTATTCTTCACTGGTCGGGGAAAGCTGCAAAAAACACAAATTAACTGATATTTTCATCGTTCTATGTGTCACAAAAACTATCACAGTCGAACTCTCTATTTCTCCTGAAAAGTAGTAGAAATAAGGACCCTTGGGAATATCCTGAAGTTCCTAACATGGTGAGCTGCCCTTTTAAAAGCCCTCAAGATGGCACAGATACCTCAATTAAGTCTCTGGTGCAGTGCTATGGGAGCAAAACTTCTAATGTAGTTCTCTCCTAATATCTCCAGATACCCCCTAGTATCTCCAGATAGTTGGAGAAATTATTACCCTTATCTGTTCTGTTGCCATCTCTCATAGACAGCAGACTGCACCAGAGGTGGTGCAAGCTCTTCCTTGTTATTTCCAATGAAAAACTCAACTAATTTAAACAATATTCCTGAACATTCAAGTAATAAAGATAAATTTTCAACTGTAATAGGAAAGAAGCAATAATTTTCTGCCAACTTTGCTGGGAGGACTTTATTTCTGAAAAGTGAAGCAGCAGCTAAGAGTTAGAAAGCTGTGACACAAACTGCCACTGCGGTTTTCCTATGGGATGCCTGACTTCTGACTAGTGAAGAGGAAAGCTCATCCTGAATCCCTGGGAGAAAACAGCAACCTGCAACAATAGTCAGTAATAGTGCTGCTCTGGAAAGCTTCCGCTGCTCAGAAATTGACCCTCTAGGAAAGGAAGGGACCAAAATCACATCAGCATGAACCACCACACCAGCAAACTGTCATCCAGGTGAGCCCAAAGGACAAAGGGGAGTGAAGTCTGCAATGTTCAAGTGTTTCAGAAAGAGGTGCTCCACAAAAGCAAGTGAGCAAGTGACATGGATACAGCAACTACAAAATCTTTGCTAAATGTTACAGTAAAAGATAACTCAGCTGAAATGAAACACTGTAAATTTGAAGGTTTCTTCCTCTACCCAAATTATTTTAAAGGATAACTGGTACTCTTAAAATAATTTTACTGACATCAGTAACATCATACTCTGAACATAAATGAAAGCAGCATGAAAGTTGCTGTTTTGTTTTCAACATGTCCTTATACAAGCTATATCAAGTTGAGGTTTCAAATTAAATTGCATTATTGTATTATTATTTGAAAAGCCACAAACTGAGGAAAAACTGTAATAAAACCATCAGATTTTCTGGAACCTTTTCAACAGCCAGCAAGGAAACATATATATCTGGCTGAAAAATCAGTAACAAAACTGTTTTTAATTTCTCAATTCTCTTTTAAAAATTTTTTCTCCCGTACAGGTACAGGATGAATACAGGGAAAACACTAGAATTTCACTTGTGGTATGGTGTGACAACCTATACCTTATATAGATGCCGCAATTTTAATTTTGTAGTTTTATCAGATGAGTTTTTCAATAACAATACTAGCTTAAGGTAACTCTCACCTCCCTCACTATTTGTTCCTCCCCCAAATCATGCTGCTCCATCCCTTCAGATATGTATTAAACACACCTAAACACATCACCAAAACTTGGTGGAGGAAAAAAACCCCAGTATAATCCTCCCAACCAGCAGAGCCCTATTGCACAGAACAGCTGTTTAAAGTACACAGCTTTCCATGATGAGAAGACATGGGACAAGGAATGGAAATACCTTAAGCTAAAGGTTTGGATGTCTACAGCACAGCCTAAATTTTAATATGAAGAAACTTGGTGGAAGTAGCATGGAATATTTGAAGACCAAAAAGAAGGCTAAGAAAAATAAGCTAAAGCTGTGCAAAGAACGTTTGATAGGTGTGACTGACTGTACGACCTTTTTTCACACTTATTTTTGGGATAGGGAAGTGAGGTAAACAGAAATTGTGAAGGGTGATACAAGTCAGTGCAATAAAAAGGCTTCATTAAAAATGAGGCAAAAGCTTTTTTAAACAGAAAATTAAATTCTCTAGTTGCATCTACTTTAGAAAATGGTAAGCATATTATTTGCAAACATCATTGCCATTACAGTAGTAACTGAAAACTGTGAAGACAGCTAACAGAACATGCTCTGTTTATATTAACAGCATCTATTTCAGTCACTATCTAGAGTGAGCAGACCTTCCCCAGTAAGAAAATGCTTAAATATTTATAGATATAAATACACATGTACAGATACAGATATTAATATATTCCTCCTCATCTAACTAAAAACAAACTCAGAATTTGTTCTAGGTAACTCAGAAGTTTCTCATCACTCTGGGCCCTGAGTTCCCAAACCACCATAAGGAATACTCACAATACTGGCCACAGACTTAACTCCTTCCTAAGTATTTTTTTTAGAATGTTCCCATCTGGACACTCAAAGATTTATTTGCAACAAGGGATTACCTTATCAATGGCTGATGCAGAGCAACCAAAGAAGCATGGACTATAACTGATATGACAGAAAGGTGGAAGTAATCAAACATAACATTGACGTAATGGTGAAGGCCCCGGTGTAAGTTAAAGTGCAACTTTAAAGTTCGGCTACTAATTGGCTGTAGTGTGCTCAGGTCATCAGGTCTAGAAAAAAATTAAAACAAAAAAATCCCATGTCATTAAAACAATAATATTTAAATTGCAAGCTATTAATAACAGTTCCAGATAGCAATTTAGCATAGCTCTATCTTTTGGAATGCAATGACATCTCTCCCAGGAAAACAACATGAAAAAAAATCAGAATGAGCCAAACACTAATAATATTCCAATGTGGGATTGGGTTTTATCCTCATATATGCTAATATCAACATATGGAGACTATAAATAATACAGATTTAATAAGTTAAAATAGTTAATATAAATTATTGCTTTAATAGAATCTGCTATTTTTAAACTTACGAGTAGTCTGTATCCGTGAAGTGTAGATCTAATGTTAGTAGAAAATTCATTTCATTGAGAGATTCCTCAATCTAAAAAGAAATTGCAGAAGCAATTTATGCTAGTACAAATTGTATATTATGAATACTTTAAGTATGTGAGTATAGTAAAGTTGCACATGGATTACCTTCCTCTCATCTAACAGCATTTTTACTTTGAAAATCATCACATCATTCACAGAAACTTCCTCATTTTTGTAAAGAATCTGAAAGGTTTTGCTGCAAACTATATTGTCATGGATTGAAGCAGGAAAGGCAAGATCTGCCCCTGAAATGAGAAACAAGTATTAATATGATTGGCCTAAAATATGGCCTAGCACCTAGTATTTACCATGGTATTTAGCAAGGAACTATCATTCCTACCAGTTTCATGACCATTATTGAAATGGTAACATCAACAATACTGGCAGTTTCCATTTCAGACAGAGTCTGACAGAGTTTGAAGGAGTGCATTCAATTTCAAGGAAATAGCATATCAGTATTATTAATATAAATAGCTTTTAATGTTAAATTTGGTATTCAAGAATTTTTGCTTTGTTCCAAATTGGAATAAGACATTCTAGGCATTAAAATTTCTAATACAAATTCTGAAATCTCTTGTTTCATCCAGCATTCATGTTACTTTGCAATGTTTAACCATGTTGAGAACTCTTAGTTATCTACAGATGATGCAAAAAGGTTAAATGACATATATTACTCCACTGAATTAATGGGAAACAGAGGTGTTTTGTTCTTTCCTTACAGATCTGTACACAACTCTGGCTAGAGCAGTTCAAAGTGGATCACCTGAACCTTAAATTTCTCATTCAATACAATACTTTTACTTTCAGTCCAGAGGCTGCTCATCAAAGAGAGCTCAGAGAAGTGTGACAAATGTTTGGGGATCCTGTGTCAAAAAATAAGGCTTTTAAAAGAAATGAGAGAGGGAATAGATTAAAACAGTTATTCAGAAAGTATTTAGCATAACAGCAAGGGGTTATCACACAAGAAATGCTATGATGGCCACTATTATCTGAAACAACACACAGAAGAAGATGGAACTTAGAAGAACAGAAGTAACGGAACTGTTATGGACACTTTCTTATCACTCCTACAAGCAGGCTCAATAACATCAACCTCTTCCAGAAAAAAAAAAAAGTCCTAGGAACTGTGTCAAACTGATGGAAAGTACTTTTAAAAACTGATTCTTCTTAATAAATAACTTCCAATTTATCCACAAAAAAAAAAAAAAAAAATCTGCAAAGTTTATTCAGATATGGGGCTACAGGGTTCTGACAGAAAAGTACTATAACCTGCCAAATGTTCGCGCTCTTTCGTTTTCCTAACACCTTAGCTCAGCTTTGCTTCAGAAACTACAAATAAGTAAAAACACTGGGTTTTGCTGAAGTGCTTTCATACATATAATCAATTTAGGTGTCCTGGACAAAATGCTTACAAAGGCTAAATCATTAAAGAGTAATTTCCCTATACATAATGCGACTTTCACCTTGTATCCATCTGTGTCATCTGTTACAGGAGAATGGCAAAGTGGTTTCATATGACACGTAATGTGATATAACCGCAGAGCATCAGCCTGATACAAGCCAAGTAATGGAGACACACGGCCGAGGTTCCACTTCCTATGCAGCCTCCAACTCTGAGTTACGGCCCTCCATCCTGCTGACTTCAGTGTAATGTGAAACAGCACCCTCAGAAGTGAAAGAGAGGGGCTGAAGAGGAAAAATTGATACCAGGAACAGGCTGAGCCACATCTATGTGGAGAGCAATGCCTCAAAAATGTATAGTCAATGCATCAGAGTCATTATTTTTTAACACAACTATGAGGGTTAACTGGGAGGAGTAC
>VZTY01030638.1:0-13737 GCA_013400935.1 Turnix velox | reverse complement strand
TTGCTGAGGGTGCACTCCATCCCACTGTCCATATCTCCTACAAAGATGTTAAATAGCACTGGTCCCAGTACTGATCCTTGGGGAACACCACTCCTCGCTGCTTTCCACTTGGACAATGAGCCATTGACTGCAACTCTTTGAGTTCAACCATTCAACCAGTTCGACCATTCAAAGAAGAATTTTATCAGCCCAGCTCTGACAAAGCAGTGAGGGAGATGTTTGGTGCCTGCACACCCTCTGCTCTGCCCTGTTGTTTAAGTGTTACCTGCAGCTTGAGAGTAAATCTAAAATTAGACTGAAGAATGTTTCTATATTGAGCTTGCTACATATGTGATAGAGAATTATATTTATCATTTAAAGCCTGCAAATACAAATCAGCACATGCTGGGAACTGGTCAGGAGAGAGAGGACCAGTTCTTCTTCAAGCCACTGGATGGAAAATTAAACCTGGTTTTGGATGCATAAAACAACCCCTCAAAAAAAAAAAAAAAAACTTTATTTTAAATGTCTGCCTCTTCTTGGCCCCATCCCCTGTGGTTCCCATGGAATGCCTGCTGGAAATAAAAGGGATAAATGGGATCAAACTCCACCTGTTCCTACACCAAAATCCACAGCAACATGACTCTCCCCTGGCTTCTGCAGAGATAAAACCATGACAAAGTGACAAAGCTACAAGGGTGCTGACAAGAGCAGACCCTCCCTGGGGAGCCACCAGGGCTGTTTGCACTTGCCACCAAGATAAAGTCAAGCCCAGAGGTGGATTAAGCCCTTTAGTGGAGCAGCAAATACATGAAATTCTTTAATATCTAAGAAAAATATGCCCCACTCCACCCTTCTGCACATCTGGATGGTGAAAATGTGCTGCTGTTCAGCAATGTGCTTGGCAAATATTGGTTTTAGCCTCAGTTGGTGACACATAAGAACAGAAAGGAGCACAGAGCAGAAGTTCCACCAAGAGTTTTCAGTGATTTGAGGCAGTGTCACCACCAGCAGGTGTGACCCACTTCTCACCTGCCCCAAAGTTGGCCCTGCAAGAAATATTTTGTATTTTTCCCAACGTGGCATGATGTTAATTCCATTGGCCAAGCTCTGAACAAGTGAGGGGGAAGGAGGAATCTCAGAAAATAGGAAAATGAGATAGAATAGATAGAAAATAGGAGTTCTCACAATCTCAGCATCTCATGTAAGAAACCATCAGATGTGGGGTTCTTCTCATCAATTACCCTAAAGAACTTGGGTTAAATATGTCATAGTATATAAAGATACATCTTAAAGANATCTCAGCATCTCATGTAAGAAACCATCAGATGTGGGATTATTCTCATCAACTACCCTAAAGAACATGTTGCTTGTACCTTAATATACTATGACATATTTAACACATCTTAAAGCAATAATTATAAGGCCTTCAGCTGCTTGGAGAAGAGGCTGAAAGCCAGGCTAGCTCCAGAGCACAGTATTTTTCTCTCTCTCTCAATTTATAACACCCACTTTATCTTTTTCTCTCTCTGAGAGATAAAATCCACCCGTCAAAGGGAAGAGACAGGGTGGGAGCACACAGTGACTATCTTCCCCTCCCATCAGAGATCCTCAGCAGGCTAATCTCTTGCCATCCTTGTGTTTCCTTTGGCACTCATTTGTCTCCCAGAGCTCCCAGTGTTCCATTTTCAGGCAGCTTTTGCTGCAGACTGCACCCAGAATTACCCACTAACTGCTCAGAGAAAGTTGGCTCATCCTCTTTTAAACCCTGGGCATCACCATCCCCAGCTCATGGTGTTCCTCCAGCTCCTGGCAGGGGCCCAACATTTAGCAGTTTTTCCATAGGGAGGAAGTACTCACTTTCTAAAATCTGCTGATCCCAGCATATTAGCTTCTCCCCTTCCTGGAGAACAGGTGGAGTGTCCCCCTTTGCAGCCAGGGACACTCACTGCATCATTTATATATCTCTTTTTTTTCTACCAGTAGCTGTTGCCAAGGCATTCTTCTCTCAAGCATGAAGTTTACATTACAATAACCAAGCTGGGGAGTGGGACACACACACTCATACACCAGGAAACACTTCTGGAGCAAAAGTTCTGCTGGTCTGGCAAGGCTTGTTCAACAACCCAACAAAAATCTGAGCTTTATCCTCATAATCATAATCATCTAGGTTGGACCTTACACATCATTGAGCCCAACCATCAGCCCATCTTAAATGAAACCTGGTTATTATAATGTAATTATTGGTGGTTGCTCCTTCCTTGTGTCATCACAGGATCAACAACAGTTTTGCTGGCCAGACAAGGGCTCTGGTGTCCTCATCTCCTGGGTGGGCATCACCCTCAGGGACAGAGAGAGGAAGATGGAGTAAGAGGAGCCAGATGGAATAGGTCCAGAGGGTTCACAGGAGCAAGAATGGATCCCCAGTGAGGTGCAAACCCCAGAGCTTCTAGAGGGTGCATCACATTGAGCAAACTCCAGCCCATGACTGGTGTGACATTCCCACTCCAGACACTGTGGGAAGGAGGAGAGCAGCTTAAACCACCTGACAAATTCTTAAGAAGCTGCTTGGATTCAACAGAGAGGGGAAAGAAAAAAAAAACCAAACCAAACACCCCAACTTTTTGCCACTCCATGGAGAAAGGGGGATGGTTACAAACCTGGGAGCTGGGGTGATGGCACTAAAAGCAGAATAATTCTCTCTGTGTGTGCAATTCAGTCTGGAATTCATCTCAAGATCTCCTCAAGAGCTTGCAAAGATTTAAGCCCAGGTTGCCAGGGTCTCTCTCCTGCCCCTGCCCTGCATGGATTTATTTCCTCCACGTTTTCAAAGCATAGAGAAACAGATGTACCCAGAGGGTGTTGCTGTCTGAGATGTATTGCCCTCACTGTACCTTTCCCATTTCCATCAGGATGAGATGATGTAACACCTCACCACCACTAACAAGACACCTCCAAGAGCCAAGATTTACCAGGTTGCTCCTTAACCTGAGGGCTAAGAAGGTTTTCTTTATCATAGAGGATAAGCTCTATGACATTAGTGCAGGAGTTCTAGAAATGATTAAAGACTTTACTGGCACCAGCAGCAACACTCATTAATACACTGGGCTGGAAGAATTAGTAGGACAGCTTAGTCATAGAATCATAGGGTTGGAAAAGACCTTCCAAGGCCACCTGGTCCAACCTCCCTGCAGTGACAGGGACATCATGCTCTAGATGAGGTTGCTCAGAGCCTCGCAAGCCTGGTCTTGGATGGCTTGGACAGTCACAACACAAAGGTCACAGTCAAAGGGTTTAGTGACAAGACTTAATTTCTCTTCTGTTCTCCTGTCATGAGTTTCAAATCTACTGAACAAGGAGATGGAGTCAAACTTCCACTGAATGCAAAGCAAGAGTAAATACATGATGTCAACGTATCCTGCCAACCAGGGAGAGCTCCCCAAAGGACAGCCAGCCCCAAGGCAGCTGAACAGCATCAGGGTTAAATCTGGGAACACAAAGAGAGGAGTTCAGAGAAAAACAAAGAGAAAAGCACTCCCAAAATAGCCCTGCAACTGTCACCACCACAGCCTGTCAGCAAGGCAAGGTATGACCTTGCCATCATCGTGTCTCACCATCACAGCTCTGCTCTGAAGGGGGCATTTCAGAGCCAGCACCACCCAAAATTCCACTTCCAAGTGATCCAGTATCTCCAGCAGCACAGATCACACTCACCACTGACCTGGGGAACAGCAAAGAGCTCCTGCTGCTGCTCCTGCAGAGACACAGAGCTCCTGAACCTTCCTCCTTCTATCTTCTCAGCCCTGTGAGATCCCACGTGGGCACTTTCACCCCACAAACCCAGCTTAAGGACCTTAATGCTTTAAAAATCCTTGTGTAAATCTAGTTGTGAAGCAGCAGAAAGAGGTGAATTTTGTTTTAGAGACAGCAAACCCCAAGCTACAAAGGTCCCTCAGCCTTTCCTTGTAATAATCAGTGTATTTTAAGAGAAGCAGATCACATTCAAAGGTCTTATTTTCCCTAATGCAGCAGTTCTTGTTTTGGACAAGGTTTGAATTTTTAAGTCCCCAGCAAAATTTGCAGGAAGCCGGGCGTAACGTCAGCAGATGGATTCCCTCCCAAGGACTACAATCAATCCTTTGTTCCTTGCTCACTTTCTGCAACATTGAACCATTTTCAGCAAGATTAACAGCACCTAAACTGGATGGAAAAGAATGGATTTTATTTGGGTGGATGGACTGAAGACAAGCCAATACTGGAAATAACTATAAGACAATATTTGGCCCATAAGCACTGGGTTCCTTCTACAGAAGCTATTAATAAGGGATCAAAAAATAACTCTGAAGTTTAAAGCTTGGCTCTGCTGCCACACAGGTTGGCACCATCCTCAAGTCTCCCTTGGAGAGCCAGACAAATTTACCTCTTCTCCAGCGTGAGGGAATGCCTGGTCAGAATAACTCCAGGGATATCACTTCAAAAGGATGGGCTGCGAAGGTCAAACCCCAGTTGTCAGCCACCCAAGAAGAATGGATAAAAGCTGGGGCAAACCATGAAATCAAGCTGAAAGCCATCCTTTGCAAGAACACCTCTGGGCTCTGGCAGGTGTTAGTTCAGGAATAGAAAAGGGCTCAAAACCTCATGGATTAGCAAGGTGATACCCCCCACACAGTCTTTCTACCACTTTAGAGAATGCTCTGACTTCTCAACACCTGAATTAACTTCTCAACACCTGAATTGGGCTACAGAAAGGCTGGGGTAGGACTTTTTAATAGGGTCCAGGATGGAAGGACTAGGAATTATGGATAAAAATTGGAAGAGGGGAGATTTAGGGAGGAAAGAAGAAAGAATTATGGATAAAAATTTGAAGAGGAGAGATTTAGGAGATTTAGGAAGGAGAGAAGAAAGAAATTCTTTGCTGTGAGGGTGGTGAGACACTGGAGGAGGTTGCCCAGAGAGGTTGTGGATGTCCCCTCCATCCCTGGAGGTGTTTAAGGCCAGGCTGGATGAGGCTTTGAGCAACCTGGTGTGGTGGGAGGTGTCCCTGCCATGGAACTAGATGATCTTCAAGGACCTTTCCAACCCAAACCATCCCATGATTCTAAAATCTTCACACCTTAAGAGCCACCACTATCTGTCCTGCAAGATGGTTCAGAAGCTTTTAGCAAAGTGATGGTAAGAAAGAGAGATCCTCAGCTGTCACCTCCCATGGGAGATATTACCTGGCATCACCTCTCCTCTTACGTGTCAGCTCCTGAAGAAAAGAGGTCAAGACATGCTCTAAATCTGAGCAGGTGCTGACAGATCTGCAGCTCAGAATTGTTGGCAAAAATCTCTGTGCAAGTTTGCACTGAAAAAAAAAAGGGGAGGAAAGGCACGGCAGGTATGAGAGGACAGCAATTGCTCACCAGCCCTGTTCCTGCAAGACTCAACTCTGAAGAAGTCAAGAGGCAAGTCAAGTAGAAAGAACCCCTCCTATTTCCCTCCCGGCAGGGACCTCACCTTTAAACTTCAATTTTTCAGAGGAAAAAAAAGTCAGGGAGATAAAGAAATCAGGAATATGGGCTGGAAATGTTTAGCTTGCTGTGCACAGGGGAGTTTGATGGTTGCTGCAAAGACTGCACAGCTCCAGAAGAGGTTCACAAGACTGATAGGATAGAAGACAGAAGGAATGGACTAAGGTGAGAGAGTTTCCACGACAGGCAGAGATGTCCTGCAGCTCCAGAGCCCAAGCCCATGAAAATGGGGAAGGAATGGCCAAGGATCACTCTTGGGAGCAGGCAGGATGCAGACAGAGCTGAGGAGGCAGCTGGCTGATGTCACCACCAAGTCACTGGCAGCTCTCAAAGGTCATGGTGACAAAGGGAGGCTCCTGATGACAGGCAAACACTACCCATCACATAGGAAAGGATCTAAGGGGCTGTCAGTCCAACCTCAGTCCCTGGAAAGGCTATGTAGTAAATCTTCCCAAAAAGCTATTTCCAGCTGCACAAAGGAGGTGACAGTGACTGGGAACAGCCAGCATGGATCTACCAGTGGCAAATCTTGCCTAACTTGATTGCTCTCCATGATGACAAGCTGCCTGCCTGGCTGGTGGGAGAGCAAGCATGGTGCACCTCTCACTGATAGTAACTCCTACAGCCAGACTCATGAGAGCTGGACCACAGAAGCAAACCTTAATGGGATGAAAAACTATCAAGAATATCAGACCCAAAAGGTGATCAGCCCTACAAAGTCCAGCAGGAAGCCAATTACCAGCAGCAACCCTCAGGCTATCAACCTGGGGGCCAATAAAATACAATTAAGAGGTTTGATTAACATCAATTATGGGACAGAGAGCATGCTCTCAACAAGTTTACAGATGATATCAAACTGGTTGGTGTGACTGGGGCAGGAGATCTCTACACAGGCTGGAGGCATGGTTTATTGACACATCCTCCATCAAATATCAAGCTCCAGCTCGAGATCAATTCATAATCAATAATTCTTTTGGGTAATGCTGGCAGTTGATACAAATTCTGAGAACCTGGAAGAGAAACCCTCAGGTGATTGACTTCAGAATGAAACTACTGCTGCAATAACTCAGGGATGCAACAATTCAGGCACAAAACCAGTATGGGTGACTGGGCCATACCAGTTTGAGGCTGGTTTATATCAATTTGGGTTATGGTATCATATTTATAGGTCAAAAAAAACCCAGATTAGGGCAGCAGAGCCCACACACAAAGCTCCATCACTTCACTAAACCATGACCAGAGTCTTCAACCAGCTGGTGTTTAGATGAAGCCAATACTATGGGTTGTTGCTACCTCCTCATTTCAGATGGGAGAAGAAAGTAATAAAGCTTTGTAAAGAAATCACATTAACTAAGAGAGGAATGATAAATTATAAATAGGGAGTGGGTTCATGGGGGACACACAGTCACTAAGCTCTGCAAGTGAGGATTGACCTTGGGAGAAAGATAGAGAGGTACTTGTTGGAATGAAGCTGTGGGAGCAGTGAATGGCACTGGGAACAAGGAGAAACAAGAAGGACAACTGGTATTTGTGGAGATAGCAGAGATGTTTAGTCAGGAGGTTTTAGGATGAGAAAGTAACAGATAAAATATAACCACTAGGATGGAAAATTCCTGCTAACAAGCTGCTTCACAAACTGCTCTGGAGCTCAATAAAGAGGCTGATGCTCTTCACCATCCTCATCCTCCACACCACCAGCTTCAGAGAGGTTCCAGAAATGGATGGTGAGCAATCACTGTGGCAGATCAATGCTCCAGAGGAGGCAGAGAGAGAGGAGCCAGGTTAGGTTTTCCTCTGAAAAGGCAGTGACACATAAAAAGCTAATGGCAGGTGGTCATTCTGCATTCTGTACATTTCACAAAAGATTTATGAGCCAGGCTGAATGCTGGAAAAGCAATGCTCAAAGTGTCCCTCTGCAAGGTCAGCTCATTGTATTATGGAAACACTTCTAGGCAGGCTCTTCCAAGTAAAGACTGCTCTGTAGTTTTCAGCTACAGGAAACAAGCCACTAAAAAAAAAAAAAATTAAAAAATTTCACATCACTTAACTCTTAAAGAGTGAATTTTTCTCTTGTTTTCAGCAGAGCAAAGACTGTATTCAAGCTGAGAGCTCAAAGCTGGAAGGAGACATCTTTCAAACATTGATTCAACATAAAAATATTTAAACAAGAGAGCACGGAGATGTATTTTCTAAAATACCAGTCATTTGTAAGGACTGCAGTGCTGTAATTATTCCGAGTGAATGCTGTCATGAGAAAGTGTGTAGGTGTCTCAACCATGAATTCTGATGTTCATGATTGTCAACATCTTGATGAGCAAAGAGAGGCTCAAC
The DNA here is from genome assembly GCA_013400935.1 of Turnix velox. Classification (NCBI taxonomy): domain Eukaryota; kingdom Metazoa; phylum Chordata; class Aves; order Charadriiformes; family Turnicidae; genus Turnix; species Turnix velox. Next base: position 5,914 of record VZTY01030638.1, on the reverse strand, counting down.
TCCGAGTGGAACATCACCCTCCCTCAGCCTGGCAATCCAGAAAAGCAACTCCCTTCTGAAAAAAACAACCCAAAACCTTAACCTTTAAGAATGGTTCTCTTGCACCAGTTTGAGATGAATCACTGAAGTAAAGAGAGGAAATACAATCTGGCACCTCTGAGCTGTGCAGGTTGGAGCTCTGGATGCTCCAAAAAGCTTCAGCAGATCACATCCTCCTCCATTTCCAAGCAGCCTGAAATGTTTTTCTGCACAAACCAGTGTGGACTATACTCATTGTGAAGTTCTTAAATCAAATAAAAAAAAAGAGAGATGCCTAAATCCTCACCAAATTCATCTCAAAAATTAACACTGAGTGTCAAACATCTCCCCACGAGCTGCACCTTCCAGCCCCGTGCAGATCAGTTTGCTGCAGCCCAAGAAAGGAGATTGCAGGGACAGCTGTTGCAGCTCCCTCCAGAAGGACAGCTGAAAATAAACTGCAGACTCAGACCCCAGGATTTATACTGGGCACCTTCACCAGTGCTGGGGCCATACCATTAGCACTAGGTCAAACAGCTCCCCTGTGACCAGAGCATGGGGGCTGCTGTGCCTCTGGGAGCTTCTTTTTATCCCACAAACATTGTTTGGTTTGATTTTGGATTTTTTACAAAGCAAACATTTCTCTAGAACTTAATGCTGGCCTCATTCATATTCAAAAGTTAAAGGAAAAAAAAAATCTCCATTTATAGAACCACTTATATAATATTCAATACCCTCCCTCTCCCAACCTTCTTAGAAAGATTGCTCTAATATGCACAGTCTGACAGGCCTTGATGACTTATGGTGTATAATCACCTTGAATTGGAGGTAGCATCCCTCCAAAAGTCTTACATTTTAATATTAGTCAGTTATTATCTCAGTACATCACAACACCCAGCACTTAAGAGATGTCTCATGAACCCCCCGTTCTCCCAAGGACCTAATCTGAATTCAAAGTCTCTAAACCTCCTAAAAAAACCAACTCCCAGCCCTCAAAACTCAGCATTAAAATAAGAAGGAAGCATTAGAAATGGCAAGAATAATGGCAGGGTGAGGGCAGTTTTCTTTAGGTTAGAGATGAGGGTGTTTTTTCATGTTGCCTTTAATGTTTTCAGCCACCAGGAGCTGGAAGACACAGCTCTGGAACAACCACAGCATTCATTGCTCATTCCTGCATCTATTGCTGAGCTGGCTTTTAATCTTATCAAACCTTGTTGATTCAGACAAATAGGCAGCATTAAAGACTTGTCTCCATCTCCAATGCAACCTCAGGAATTTTATTTGCCAAAGACACAAAGCTTTCAGCTGATATTGAGTATCACAAGCTTTCCCTAAAATACCTTGGCTTCCCAGAGGAGATTTCCACGTGGGGCCAGAGCTGTAGAGGTGAGAACTCCTCCACAGACACCACTAAAAGGATCAGGGTCATCACTTCTAGCTGCTGCCATGGGGTTGGAGCTGAAAATCCTATGGATTGACTTGCTGGCTGTCTAAGAGCTTGACTCCTCTCCATCCTAGAGAGGATAAAGAGAGGCTGAGGAAGAAAACAATGAAGATGTGGCTTTCCCCATCACAAATATCCAAAACCAGACCAAGTTTCCCTCCCAGCATCCAGTATCTGAGCAATGTAGTGGTTGGATTCACCTTCCAGAAGCTTCACCAACCAGTGGAGAAACTGGCCCTAACCAAAACATAAAGGAAAACTTCCTCCAAGTTGAGTGAAGAGAAGCAATTAATTCTCCAAGGCACTAACCCATTTGGGTTCAAGGTTAGTTTGTTTAGTCTAAGAGTTGATGCTGCCACCCAGGAGCTTGTTTGGAAACTGAGAGGCAAGGGACAGACACCTGAACTAGCCCTCAGGGACAAGCTAAAAAAAGGGGACTGAGTAAGGCAAAATAACAGCATTGGGTGGGTAAAAACAGCCACAAGCTTTTTAATTAGCTTTGCCTAATAAACTCCTAGGTAGCTTCCAAGCTTTCTCCCTTTATTCAGGGCACAGACTGTTGCTTTCCCATTTAGAAACCACAAAGAGAAATATTTCACTTACCCTTGCAACTTCTATTTTCACCAGGAGATGCCTACCTTTGGAGAGAAACTTTGCAGAGCACGGTGGAAAAGGTAGGGCTCTGCCTCCACAACTTCCTCATGCTAGAAATAAGGTTTTTTTAAGCAATAGGGTCTTAAAAAATGGAATCATAGAAGAGTTGGAAGGGACCTTTGAGGATCACCTAGTAGAGAGCAGGGACATCCTGCTCTAGATGATTGCTCAGAGCCTCAGCAAGGCCTTGGATGTCTCCAGGGATGGGGCTTCTCTGGGCAACCTGGGCTAGTGTCTCATCATCCTCATGGGGAAGAGCTTCTTCCCAATGTCTCATCTAACCCGAGCGTACTTTAATTTCAAACCATTGTCCCTCATCCTATTGCTCCAAGCCCTAGAAAACAGCCCCTCCCCATCTTTCCTGTAGGCACAGCCTGATGTACAACACTGTCATCACTGATGAGAAGATTGAAAGCTCAACTACCTTAAATCCAGCCCCAAACAGAGGTGAATAAAACCCTAAATGCTTCATTTCAGATTGTGCTCTACTCATCTTCATCCAGACACATCTTGCAGGCACAGAGACACTGAAGCCACAACAGAGATAAGAGAGGCTGGGCCCGTGGTGAGGGTTTGTGCTGTACCTGCTGCCTCCAAAGGGGATGAGACGATGGGAGGCTCAGAAAACACCACTTGTAATTTAAAAGGTTATTTTCAAAACACAGCTTCACAGCTATAAATAGCCAAGAAGGCTCCTCACTCAGCAAGTACACAAAGGTTCTTAGTCACAGTGGCCCAGATACTGGAGAAAAGTGTCATTTTACCTCTGGTGAAGGCTCTGCAACATTTGGGGACGCCCTGAGCTTCAAACAAACTAACCCAATTCCCAAGACTGGGCTTAGGTTTTGTAGAAGTAGAAGCTGACTCCAACAAACCAAGTTAATTCATTTCCTTAACCCTTCCATTACCTACAATGCCATCCCCTTTTCACAGAGCAAGTTCCACTTCATAGGAAGTCCTTTAATCAATGAAATAATTTACCCAACCTTTCTTTCAATCCAGCAAACTTCCCAAAGTGTAGGTTTTATTCCTCACTGTATAGCGTTAATTCATTTGGTTTTACAAGCATTTACAAGAAGTAAACAAGAGTAGAGGGTCACTACATGTACTCTGGCAGTGAGTTTGAGGGTCTCCAATGAGAAAGACCCAAATGATTCCCAAATGATATGAACACAAAGGTATTTTGGACATTTTCAGAGGTAAGGAGCTCCCAAAGTTGCTTCAATCACAGTAATAAGCATTTCCATCTGATACAGAGTCACAAACTCAAGACACATCCAGCAAAACTTTCTAGCAAATCAGTGTTTGTGCCACTTGGGTGTGCAAGAATGTCTCAGCAGCCTTTGGTGTAACATTACAAGGTGACAAAATGTTAATATATCAATGGACATTGGAACAAAACCTTGATTAAACTCAAAGATCAACCTCCCTTTCTGTAAAGTTTCTGAAGAAATGCTTCCTGCCAGAGCCTTGCTGTAAGTCCACCATCTGCTGGATGGTGCAAAGCTCCTCCAAGCAGCAAGCCCAAAGTGCTCCAGCCCAGTGTTACCCACCAGGTAGCTCCCAAGACACAGTTCTCCACGTGTACAGAATTAAATCTGAAGTTTGACCTTGCAGAGATGTCTGATGAGCCTGCTGCACTTCACCAGACACTTTTGGCTCAGCCTCACATTAAGTAGAGCAGCAGGATGCCCACACACTCCCGAAGGGATCACCACCTTGGCTGGTAAGTCCTCATGAAGTCATCTCCTCTCTGCTTTGCTTCTATCTCTCTTCCATTTGGTGTATCTGTCTTCCATTCTGTCTTCTTGCTCCTCACTAACTGGCTCTTCCTGGTATCAACCCAATCACTCAGTTATCTGGTAATGAATGTTCTCTATCAGCTTTAGGGGCATAACTTCCTTGCTATCTCTGTACCAAAAATAACCCAAAAAAAACTGAGCCATTACAAAATTCACTGCCCTGCCAGCCAAAGCCTTATTCAACCTGCTGGCCCGTAAGCTCCTCTGCTCTTTGCTTCATAACTTATTTTTGGAACTAAATGAATAAATATCCCTGCCCCTTTCTCCCTGGCAGCTCCTGAACCATCATCCTTTTAAATGTCCCGAATGCTTCAGCTCAACATCACCAGCCCAGCAAAGAAGAAAGCCTCATCAGCTCAATTATTTGTGCTATTAAAACATTATTCTTTACAATTACATTATTTCCAGATGTTATTCCTGGACGGGGCTCCTTTCCTCAGCCCTGTTTGTTCCACCACACGTGCTTAATGTACAAAAATCTTGAGCTCAGATAATTTTCTCTCCCCGGGGTTGGCCCAGCTTCAAATCCCACTCATTCTCAATGGCCAGATGCAGGCAGATTTCACACGCCCTGCTAAATTCTCAGCCAGCCTTACATGGCAACAGGTTCCCCCCCAGCATTTAAAGGGTTGCAGTTTCACCTTCTTGTTATAGAATGGTTTGGGTTGGAAGGGGTCTTAAAGATCATCTAATTCCATCCCCCTGCCATGGGCAGGGATACCTCCCACTAGAGCAGATTGCTGGATGACTTAAATACCTCCGGGGAGGGGGCATCTACAACCTCTCTGGCCAACCTCATCCAGTGTCTCACCACCCTCATGGGCAAGAACTTCCTCATGTCTCATCTAACCTTGCCCTGCTCCTGCTTCAACCCACTGCCCTTTGTCCTGTGATTACAGACCCCAAGAGTCTTCCTGTGGGCCACGAGGTTTCATTGAATCACAGAATGGTTTGGAAGGGACCTTAAACATCATCTAGTTCCAACCCCACAGGTTGCTCAGTGCCTTAAACACCTCCAGGGAGAGGGCAACTCTCTGGGCAACCTGTCCCAGTGTCTCACCACTCTCATGGGCAAGAACTTGTTTCATTGAGACCACAAGAGATGAGGAAGAAACCAGGAGAGAAGCTTTACCCCTCTCTCTCTCTGTAGGATTCTTCAGCACATTTGGATGAATATTTATAGCACCCACGTCGCTGATTTGAGACACGGGCACTCTCTGCCCCTCTGCAAAGGCAGCCAAGGAGCAGTTTGGGGAGTTCTTAAGGTGACTCCAACCCAAGGCAAACACAGAAGATGAGGAGACACTTCTGACCTTGCAAAAAAAAAAACACAAAAACCCACAAAACTCAAACACCTTACCCCCCATAGATTATCCTTTTCCTTCTATCCCTGCCGTTCCATCAGACCGCCGGCAACAATCAAAAAGCCTCTCAAAAATTGAAATAAATCATCCCAATACCTTTATGCTGTTAATTGAGCTACTTAAAAACACGGGAGAGCTCAGTCCCATTGAGCAGCTCCACGCGAACCCGGGGAGATCCCGGCCCCAAACCCAACCCCAAGCGACGACCAAGGGCTCGGAGCTCCNAGCGACGACCAAGGGCTCGGAGGGGGCTTAGAGCTCCCCTTTCCCCCTCCGTGTTTATCAACACCCGCTCCCTAAAACCTCCCCAAAGCCGAGGTGGGGTCGGTGCAAAGAGAAAGAGCCGTCCCGGGCCCCGTGTAAAGAGAACGGGCCGTCCCGGGCCCGCTGTGCCGCCGGTACCTGGTGCAGGGCTGTCAGCCCGTCCACGTTGGTGGTGTCGATGCGGGCGCCGCGGCCCAGCAGCCGCTTCACCTCCTCGGTGTCTCCGCTGGAACAAGCGGCCAAAAACACGGCTCCTTCTTCGAAGCGGACGCGGGAGCCGCGGTGGTGTCGGCCCCGCTCTCCCCCCGCCGCCACCGGCTCTTGCTCGGTCAGGGAGCCCTTCCAGCGCCGCAGCTGCTCGGCCCGCC
>VZTY01030637.1:162282-367582 GCA_013400935.1 Turnix velox | reverse complement strand
CTCCCTGCCCAAATCTCTAGCCTATCCACATGATATAGCAGACTCAGTAACTCTTGGAGAGAAGGTGTAATGTTTGAGGGAGCAGGTCTGATACGTAAAAAAAAAAAAAAAAGCATTAAAAGCAATGTAATAGCAGGGTGGCTCATTACTAGAGCAGTGCAGGGAAGTAGCACCCTGTGAGGGTCCAAGACCAGCTATGGCAGTTTATAGCCTCACCACTGCCTCATGGACCTAATTATAATATTCTCTGATGGAAAAATACTAAGGCACAGCCTTCAAGAGAACAGGTCTATAAGGGTTTGCAAGCCATCAGTAAAACAAGGTACGTATCCTCACATATTTGTGAATTAGTCTTTCTTCTCCTCAACCTCTCAGCAGAGATACAAATACCCAACATGTAAAATGTGTTCATCTGACTAAGCGTGCAGCAGAGCTAGTTACTTGGCTAGACTTGTGACCTTTTCCTGTTTTGAGTTCTCAATAGAAGTTTTCAAATCACTTTCCCTTTCAGATTTTGTAGGAAGTTTCCCTTTAATTATAAATTCAGCAGCTATGTTACACATCAGGGAGATTTTCAGTTCTCTAGTCCTCAGCTTGAAGAAAGTAATTTTTTTATTTAGCTTTCATCTCTCAGGAAAATTGTGTTAAGCTACTCAAGAAGCACTTTGCATTCATAACTGTCAGAGTTTTGTGATCCATCCCTATGGAAGACAGCGTTCACTCTGTCACCTAGGAAATTTGTGCCTGGGCAATTAATGTTATCTCCAGATGTAGGAAAGCCAGATCACAGCCTATCAGCTTTTCTTGACTACATTGTGCCACATCTCCATCCAGAAACCACTTTACAAAAACTGTAGTGATTGCTCATAGGATGTTGGGCAGAGCATTGATGATGCCTTCATAGTGGCCTAAGTCTTACTGCCCCATCACATCTTCAATTTAATTTTTGCCACATGTCTGTCTTCTGCCTTGGCAGATTTGACAGAGAGAGAAGCTGTTGAGTCGTTTAAAGGAGGTATCTAACATTGTTCTTCTGCACTCACTCTTAAATCCTCAATTCAGTGGCCTGGCTTCCAAAATCTCCCAGGTACAAAAACCTCCCTTGCCTCAGCAAAGGCTGGTTGCCACTCCACAATTCAGTCATTGCTTGCTACAAGAGTCCTTCCTCCCTTGAAAAAAAAAAAAAAATTTGCAGTCTGTACTATTAAAGTGAGGCCATCTGGACGCTGTGAACTTGGTGACAGTAGAATCAGTGTCACCTTCACCCTGGCAATGTCTATAACTATGGGCCAGCCACCTTCTGTCTGTGGGCTATACCAAGCACAAAGGCATGTGGAGCTGCTTGGTATGATGAAGCAAGGACCTGATCTCTTTGAAGAACAATTCTGAAAAATGTTGTATTTTTTCACTCACATCTGCTGTTTGTGGGAGTTCATCACCCAGGAAAAGTCACTGAGATGGGACAGAGCCGCAGAGTATAAGGGCAGGGATGAGACAGGGGCTTCTGGCACCAAAAGACAATTATGAAAAAGTTTTCTGGTGAATCAAAGCTGTGGTTTTCACACCTGTTGGGGAAAAGAAAAAAACTATCCCCCATATGTTTACTAATCATGGCTCTCTGCATGTATCATAGTGATTCAAGTTCCCCTTTATCTTTGCAGTGATTCCTTCCTTAAGCATAGCATTGCCTGACATGCCAAGCACAACAAAAAATCAAAGGTCAGCACTTGAATTGTGTAATGTTCCAAATGTTAACCTTGAACTGAGTGATTTTATCTCATTTCAGATACATTTGCAGTTATTAAAGCTGGCAGAGGTCCAGATGTTAAAAAATCCAGGAGTTACAGGATAGGCTTCTAGTTATAAAAGAATAATTACTGAATTAATGAAGGTGTTAGACAAAATTAGCACCTGGGGTGAGTGCTTGCTCCTGAAGGTAACTCTGACACACTCAATAGAATTTAACTACTGCTGTGAATTGTTTTGCTTCTCTGATTTTCTTACATGCAGTTATTTAGGTTGTGACACAACCTAATCTCGACTTCCTAGTCCTTTAAAAGGGCACTCTTAAGCAGATCCCAAAGAATTTCCAAAACCCAGGTGGAGAGGATAAATGCATACTTCTGGTAGCGGGGGCTCATACTTCTGAATTACAAATGCAAAAACCTTCCATTGTCCTCCTCATCTGGTTTGTAGATCAAGAGAGGGGGCTGATCAGCCCACGTTTTAAATCTTTTTTCAATTGTTTCAAATGTGAGCAAAGAAGCTCCAATTGTCTGCACATGGAGTTGAGTCTTGACTTGGGAATGAGCCTCAAAACAATTGGTTCTGTATTAGGATTACCATTTCTTTTGATTTATTTGCAAGTCATCTATTGAATTCCTTGATAAGGACATCTTTTGGATTTCAAAGATCAACAATTTCTAAAGATACCTTTTGCTGTCTGGAAAAAACTAGTAGTGTCTCACTCAGACATGAAATAGCAGTTCATGCATGTTTGTGCCTATAGTAGAGCACTGCTATTTGAAAATACAGTTTGTTTAAAGAAAAAAGTAAATTGTGGAACATGTAATTTAGCCTACTACTTTATCAGTTATGGGAAATTATGCATAAAAAGCTTCTCCTGTGATTGTTTATTTGCTTTGTATCTGTCTGTTTTACCATGTAACAACAAGTTTCCTGCTTTTACCTGTTGTAGAGTCAGAGGGGAAAAAAAGAGATAGACAGGGCAAGACACCCTGCCTATGGACCAGTAAGACTTCACAGGACATTGTAGGGAGGAAGAGGAGATTTTCAGTAGTGCAAATGGCATTTGGGTAACCTAGCAGGTAAATAACTGCCTGCCAGCTGTGCTTGTGGATGTCTCCCCTGTGAAGTTGCTGTAAAATCACTTTGGACTTGTCTTTTTCAGTGTTTATTTTCAGACTAGACAGTCCCATTTGCAGTCAACCATGTAGTAATGTCAGGGAGAACTATTTATTTTCCTTTTGATTGATACTTGGCTAAAGGCACACTAGACTTGCCTTTTCTGAATCTCCTTTCCCAGCCTTTAGAATGAAGCCTGGAGAGGTGCAAGAAAAGATACAGGTTTAGGAAGACTTGTGTGTTTTGTCCTATGACTGAGAGACAGAATCTCAGTGGTTTTTATCATCTCTTGTCTCTAAGAATTTAAACCTCCATCTATTGAAGTATAGATTGCTTGTGTTATTAAAATTACTGCATTTTCTTTGTAGGTTTTCAGAGTTACTGTGATGTGTCTTCTATGTTTAGATCACTGATGATCATAGAAGGGACCTTAAAGATCGAGTTCCCAACCCATGCCATAGGCAGTGACACCTCCCACTAGATCAGGCTGCTCAGTGCCTTGTCCAGCCTGGCCTTAAACACCTCCAGAGAGGAGGCATCCACAACCTCTCTGGGCAACCTTTTCCACTACCCTCACCATAAAGAATTTCTTTCTTATATCTATCCTGAATCTACCCCCTTCCAATTTACATTCATTATTCCTAGTCCTTCCATCACATATCCTATTAAAAAGTTCCACCCCTGCCTTTCTGTAGGCCCCCATTGATAAGCTACTATGAGGTCTCCCTGAGCCTTCTCTTCACCAAGCTGAACAACCCCAACTCCTCAGCCTGTCTTCATAAGGCAGTTGCTCCAGCCCTTTGATCATCTTTGTGGCCCTCCTCTGGACCTGCTCCAATAGCTCAATGTCCTTATGTTGGGGACTCCAGAACTGGACACAGTACTCCAGGTGGGGCCTCACCAGAGCTGAGTAGAGGGGCAAAATCACCTCTCTCGACCTGCTGGTCACACTTCTCTTGATGCAACCCGGGATTAGGTTGGCCTTCTTGGCTGCAAGTGCACACTGGAGGCTCATGTTGAGTTTGTCATCCACTGACACCCCCAAGTCCTTGTCTTCAGGGCTATGCTCAAGCCCTGAAGAGCTCTCTAACATGATGTAAGGGTGCATTTTTTTGAAAGTGCAAACCATCTTCATCACTTCATTTACTTGTTTTCCTAAACAGTGTGGGTGCTGCTTTTGTTTAATTGACTGAAGCTGCTCCAAGTTTGACTTATTTTCTGTTTCAGTGCTCTTGTATGTGAGGAAGGAGACAGATGAGGTGTTTGATGCTTTGATGCTAAAGTCACCCACAGTTAAGGGGCTAATGGAAGCGGTAAGTATCCAGTGTCCTCACATTGTTTGTCTTTCTTGGTAAGAAAATCTCAAGGCTTTCATTATATTATTGAGAAAAGACATAATATGAAGAGGAAGGTTTTCTCATACTTTTAAAGCATTTCATAAAGGTTTTCTGAAGCATGTCTGAAATGTGGACACGTTCTGAATGTAGTCTGACAACAGGTTGCTGGGATTAAATAGTGTTACAGAGCTATGGCAGTAATTAACCTGTGTAGGGAAGCAGAGAGCAGCAGACTCCATTTTCTTAAATGCTTTTTTCTGAGCTGATGATTGAGAGCCTGTTGAACCTTCTCCTATAATGCACATCAGTGTGTTCGCAACCATCTTTTCAAAAAGAGGCCCAAGGATGCACTGTTTCTGTGTGAATTTCAATTGACTTTTGTGCATTTGCTGTTTCATCATATAAGATGTATTTACTGAGCCAATTCAGATTAGTCGTTCATACCTCTTATCTCAAGTATCTTCTTTAGCCCTCACTCCAAGAGTGACCTACCTGCCAGCTTGCCTCTTTGCTGCTTCTTTGACTTCAGTTTTGCTTGTTACCCATTAGCTGTGATCATGGCAGGTTATTTCCACATTTAATCCTGTTTCTTTGAGATGATGACTGGTAGGTGTGGAATCTGGGGAAAGAAGAGTTTAAAAAGCAACCATGTTAGTGGGGGCGCTATTGTGAGAATAAAACTTGGGACACTGAGTTGATTTCCTACCTTGGTTTCATGTAGGAGAGAAAGTGGACATCAGTGTCCCTGGAGAGCTCAGCTGAGTGCTATATTCATACACTCCTGTGTCACAATGTCTTGTAGCATGTACCAGACCAGTAACAGAAGGCAAAAGGATTTGTGGGTTAGTGAATTTATTCAAAGCACCTATTTGGATCAGGAAATCTCTGAGGAGAGTCGGCTGCATTCAAAGGATGTTCTGACTGCTTTTGCTGATGCTATTTGTCAGCTGCAAGTCTAGCTTGGTTGTTTGGCAGAACTCACATGTATAATGAAAGCCAGGCTTCACTGGAAGAGACTGCAGTCTGATTCATGATAAGCTGTAGCACGATTTCATCTTGTCTTTGTATGGAAGTTAAAAGTATGCTATAATCCTATAACCCTTCAAGCTAATATGAATGTTTTAGCTCTGTGCCTGTTTTCTAGGCACTGCACAGCATAAAAACAAGTATGGTGCAGGAGCAGGAAAGGTTTCTGCATATCTCTGTCATTACAGCTGCTCAATCGGTGGCAGAGAAATCTGAACTGTTGTAGAACGTCCCAGTTCACTGGAAGGAACTTATTCAGAAAATTTTAATTATCTTTAGTAGAATATTGTGCATAAATCTTTGCCTGAAAGCTGTGAAACTGCATATTCTGAAATGCGCTCTCTACAGTCACTTCAGCAAATGATTTCATTTTGCAGTTGTGCACATGCAAAATGCTAAATTTTAAACTGAGTAGTAGGAACTTAGAAACTGAGGCTCTGAATGTTGTAGAGCTTCACATCTGAAAGACATCACCAGTGATCCTCAATTATATCTTCCTTCTCTGTTTTTGGATTTTTTTTTTTTGGTTAATCACTATTCCTGGTCTGTGTCTTTCTCCTTATTTCCTGTGATTAATGATACTGTTTTTTCAGATACCAATTTTATTTTATTTCTGTGAGTGTACAATTAAATTCCTTTTCAGATTTTTCTTCTGGCAAATACCTATAGTCTCAGGTTTCTGAGAACATGGTGCATCTTGGGAAGTGATGCTGACATTTGTTTTTTAAGATGTTTGCATCCTACACTAGTCAGTTTTGTTAATCAGAAAATAGTGAAATAGTTGCTTATTGCAGAAAGTCACACAGATGTAGTGATTGACCAGCTATAAAGCAAAGTCAGGCTAACTGTGGATCTCAGTTGGCACCCCAGTCCTACATTGTGCAGAATCGCATATTTATTCAAATTACAGACAGTGATCGAAATGGGGAAATTCAAGCATCTCCTAAAGTCTCTTTCTAAAATTAAAAGCTGACAGCTGAGATGAATGGAGTTTGCTTAGGTACCTGTCTAAGTAGATGTCCTTCCAACCAATGTAGGGCTGTAGACTGGATCGTTCCATAGAAATCAGCTGGCAGAAATGTTTTCTTGTGTGCCTCAGCCAGCCCAGATACTGCCCTTTTTGTCTCCCTGACTCCAACAGAGAAAGCATTTCTGGTTGCTTGTGCAATCAAATGTGCGTGTGCCACAGACAAGTTCACCATGCCAGGGGGACTGCAGCCCGAAGGGACACAAAGACTTTTATTTCAGTGCCACTCTGGAGGTTGTTGCTTCTCTGCTCCGAAGATTGAAAAACACAGAATGGAGATGATAAAGAAAAAGATTCCTCTAAAATTTACTGTAGCTTGCTTGGGGTCAGATGAAAAATCCTGTTGTTTTATGTGGCAGTTGGCAGCAATGGTGTTCCCCAGAGTTGGCAGCAAATGTGTTTCAGAAGAGGGTGTTAAGTGAGATGCCCTAGCAGATGCTAGCTCTCTGCTTTCTCAGATTCTGCAACAGTACTTAGCACATTTGCACTGGAGACTTATTTTCAGAGCCTATGAGGGGGAGGCTCTCCCATATCTCCACTTCAGGCCTTGATTCCGTGACTCTCTGTTTGGTATAATTGGTTGAATCCTTAGGGATTCATGAGAAATGTGCTTATTCAGTCAGCTGGAAGTCTCTTACAAAGCTCTCTAATCCCTGCATGTTATATAAATCCTACACCTGTCACAGGCAGTGCGACAGGCAAGGCTTTCTCAGCCCTTCCGCTCATAGCTTAACTAGGAACTGGTGTCCCAGAGTCCCAAACCGCTTTGAGTGATATTTGGAATGCGTGAGTGTCAGGTATCCCAAATATCCTAGAGAAGTTTTGTGCTGGAATGTGCAGAATGCTGTATATTAGCTGCTATTAAACCCCTTTTTGCACAGATTTTTTTTCTCTCTGCTTGTTTATTTGTGTGGGGTCGGTGAAAAGTGTCTTTGAGTACTGATCTTCACAATATCACTAGGCTTCAGAGTTAACAACCCAGAGAGCTGTTTCCTCGTGTTCACACAGTTGTGACATTTTCTGCACTTTTCAGATGGCAGTTTTTCTCTCATGCCTGTTACAAACAATTTTTTCAACAATTTGCTGAAATGAAGCGGAGCCATTTTTATTAGTACTTTAAATGAAAGCTTAAATTTAAGGGTACAAAAGTTCAGCATTCTGATGGCATTCTGTTGACTAAGCAACGCTAGAGGGTAAGAAAGAATAAAAGGAGAACAGGAAAATTTCCCAGACTAATTCTCTTAGACAGCCAAGATTTGCCTCCTACATTGTGGCACCTGAACTACCCCAAAGGACTCACCATCTACAGGTGAAGCAGCACAGGATGAGGCATTTTCCAAGGAGACTTGGAAAAATGGTGGTCGACAGGGGTAGAATGTGAATGAGGGGTGAGATGTTATACTATAATTAAGTATAAAATTGTCTTAGGTAAGATAATTAACAGTTTAATCTCTGTCTTAAGAGAATCCTGGGTCTGGGTGGGAGCTGGTCTTGGAGTTTAACCTGTGGCTGTTTGAATCTGCCCTTGGTGCCAAGTTAATCCATCACTTTGTTCAATTTTTTGTTACATGATAATTGCTTTAACATCTCTAAAATACCGCTTTGTCTCAATAGGAGTCTGAATGTAAACACAATGAAAAGATTTTTGCTGTGACTGTTTGGCTGTCTCAAAATGGAATTTTAATTGTGCATTTCAGTTCTCTGGTGCAGAAGATAAGCAGTCAGCTGTTTAGCTGCTACTTCATTTCACCTGGGAAGAGCAGGAAACTTACTTTGGTTGGCAGTAGAATATTGCACAACATTAATCACTGACTAAAAAAGTAATTTTTCCACAATTATTTTGCCTTTGGGGACAATCCTCTTCCAAAGTATGACTTGTGAGAAAAGTTATAATTTGTAAAGTAAACCTGGATCGGGCAGAGGGCTCAGAGACACAGTCTCCATGGGCACATTACAGACTCACTGCCAAATGGATGCCCTGGAAAGTTACTAATAAACTGCTGCAAATCAATGCCAAAGCATCCCCACGAAGTCCTCGTTAGTACTGGTAATTTATCAGCTTAAGTACTGCTTCTTTGAAAAATTTTGCTGTATTTTCTGCTTCATCACTTGTGCAGCTGGCAAGAGGTTTATTTCAGAGATCTTGTACCTTGCTAACACACTTCTTGTTACCTGTACACTCAGATGATGTTTTTTGAGACAAATAATGTTTTCATTTTGCCACCTTAGTAACTACCCTGAGTCACTTCCCCAGCAATACAGAACTTCCCAAATCCAGTGTATAGCGTTTTTGTAGCCCTCCTGCAAAAAAAAAGAAAAGGTTGCTTGAAGATACTTCTCAAACAAAAGACCCATGGAGGGTCCTGCTAGCTTAGCAAGCCTAGAAATGCAAGAAACAGAAATATACACATCAATCCATTAGCTGCTGTATTGCTCATCTGCCTTCTACCTGGTGGAAGCTTTGGCTTCCAAGAGCCCAGAAAATCATAAAGAGAAATGGCACAAAGGTGGCTGATCGTATTGAATTCTCCTGGTAAAATCTGAAGCTGAGAAGAATGTTGCTTCCTTGAGCAAAGCAGTAGGTGATGCTGAGAGAATTTTGGTTACTCACACTCTATGAAATCTGTAGTGTCCAAGTTTCTGGATGGAAATTACTGTGGGGTTTTGGTCAAGATGTTTTAGGATTATTCTTCCCCAAATTGTCCTTAGATGAAGATCTGGTATGGTTGCAAGTGACTTTTTGGTACAACTATCCTGTCAAAGTTTGCAAATATAGTAATTTAATTCTTCATGTAAAGTGAGATGTGATAGTTTAATGTTTCTTGCTAGTTTCTAATGATGTTTCTGTTTTTTTTTAAATCTCTTCAGATCTCTGAGAAATACGGGCTGCCAGTTGAAAAAATTGCAAAACTTTATAAGAAGAGCAAAAAAGGGTAAGTAACTTCCTAACTAACCAGAGGCTATTACAGGATCCTTTAGAAGAATTGAGAGATGCCAACTATACTTAGGGCCTTGCAATGCTGGGCAGTATAAACACTTCCAGGAGACATGCTCACATGCTTGGAATCTTGAATGTCTATGGGGAGACATTAAGGGGTAGCAGAGGAAGAGATGTGAATCTCCAGTCTGTGTCTGACCAGTATTCAGAGTCTTACTGTGAAGAGACATGGCTTGCGTTTGGAAAACATACTTAGATAAAGTCTGTTTTATAGACTATATGCTTAATAATACCATGGAGAGCTAGTATGGGAGGGGTGCAGCCTTTGCTGTGCATCTGGTATGGAGTTCCTTCCTCTCCAGGCAGGCAGTGTTTGCTGCAGGGGTTTCAGCTGAGTAAATTTAGAGCATCACAGCTGTGATTTTAGAATAGCTAGGCTATGGCCCTGCCATAAATCTACATCTCTCTACTTTAACTTTTTTTACTTCTAAATAACCACAATATTGTAGCAATATAATTTAAAATCAGCTATTTATTTTCAGCTGTAATGCTAGCTTAGGGCATTACTTTGTTTGGGGACTTCTTTAGATTTTGGGAAGAAAGTGGGAACTTCTCATGTTTTGCTTCTTTCTAACGCCATTTCCAAGTGATAACATTGTTGGAAGAAACACTCAATGGTAAAGAGTGAGGATAACACTCATACACACTTCTAGTAGTTATTGCTGATATTCTCACATGGAAGGTGAGTTCTAGGCTTGTGAACTGTGTGCAAAAGCACACATTTCACTGCTTCCCCATATAAGTGACTGTCACCACAAAGATGCAGGAGCTCCCATGGCATGGCTGAGGAGTAGCACGGAGGTGTATACCTGGGACAGCCAACACCAGGCATGGGAAACACCATCCATCTGTGTTGGCTAAATCTGCTCTCCTTGTAGGCAGCTTAAGTGGGTTCATATACCAATAGTTAAATACTTTGCTAAGGAGCAGCCGCTGATGCAAAGACTATAAGGGATGCCAGGCCAGATCTTGATGATGATCCCGTTGTTGTTTCTGTACTTACCGATGTGCTGGAGTGTGGTTTTGCATTGTAGTGAAGTGAGCACAGGTGGTAGGTAGAGTATGCATGGCTTTCTCTTCTGGTGTCCTGGTACAAAAACCTTATTTTTGCCTTTGTCACCAGTATCTTGGTAAACATGGATGACAACATTATTGAGCACTACTCCAATGAGGACACCTTCATCCTACACATGGAGAGCATGGTCGAAGGCTTCAAGATCACACTGACAGAGATATAGCGTCAGGCAGAGCCTTTTTGTAAGGAACCACAGCATTTCATCCTTCTTGGAAAGCAGAAGATTCCCCAGGAGCTTGAGAGATGTTGATCAGAGAAACTGTTACAAGACTTTAAGAATACTGTCCATTCTGCACACGTGCACCCACTGCATATAGGCTTGGGTTTGTTGAGCACAAGGCCACTCACATTAATTAACCCAGTCCCTTATTTATTGCTCCCCACTCTCTAGTGTACAGGCAGTTACTGGCCCTCAGATCTGTAACCGGATGACCCGCAGCAAATGTGAAATGCAGCATTTTAATTCCTACTTTAGTGTAGATAAGCTCATTCTTAAACACGTTAAGGAACTGTATTGGTCTAGTTTCAAAAATCTTGTGTAAATCACTTTACCAGTAGTTCTCTCTGCCACTGATAAAAAAAATGGTGCAGTGCTGAAGATGGGGAAAGTGACTGAGAGTTCACTTGCTCAGACTGATCCATATCTCTCTCTCATGTATAGTCTTGCCAAATACCTCTGGTAGTTCTCAGTACGTAGCAATGAGGACTTGTAAGTAAGGCATTCAGCTACAAATGTCACTTGTAAGTAAATGGTAAAGAAACCATTGTTTTAACCTTGTATATAATGTTTATAATAAGCAATAATATATTTTAACTACTGTATGTGGGCATGTTTAATGCCACTATGCTTTTTATATGTATTTGGTTTAAGGTTAACAGAATCTTTTTTAGAGGATTAGATTGCTGCAATCTGTTAAGGAGTATATACCAGAGAAGCTGATAATTGCATCCATACTCATATGCTCCACCCTTGCCCACCACTTTTATACTCAAATATTGGAGCAAATTGTTCTATAAGGGCTGGAGTGCTCTGACTCAATGGGCCCCACCTTAGGTCCTCAAGTCCCAGCTGAAGATGCCTATGTGTCCTATACTGCTGTCATCAAATCCATGAGGCAGCATGTGTCTGCTGCCAGTGTGCCTAGAGGTACATAAGGGAAACATGCCTGTTCTGTGGATGAAGCAGAAGCTCTCAAAGTGTTTCTTTTCTCTAGCCTGTGGAGGTAAAGGTGCCTTCTGAAGCAGGCTGCTCATTAAAATATTCCTCTAGACTGTAAGAAATGGGACCTCAAGCTCTTCTTCCTAAGGGTACTTCCTCTTGAATCTGCATTGAATGATTATGATTCGATTCTTAAGACCATAAGCTGGGTGACGTATAAACCTGGGCTCAAGGTAAATACTTCATTAAAACTGGAACAACTTTACTAGTGGAGACTGAGTGTTCTGCAGCTGAAGTGTGGAGATGGATCTCTTGTCACAAGGGCTGGATCTGAACTCAAGCAAGATTACAAGGTTATCCCATTAAATTCCACTTCTGTCTCTAGAATTTTTTGGAGAGAGAAAGTTGCAGATTAAAATCATACCATGAAAGGAGTTCAAGGTCTGAATGTTTCTAACACACCCAAACCCAGCACCTCTCTCTCCTTTGCAGCTCCTCAGGCTATTGTTGAGAGCTCCTCACTCAGGATACAACCATCTGAGGTTCAATTACAAGCATTTTATTTTCCATGCCAGTCCTGTGCCAATCGTGTATGGCAGTCAGAAATGTGGATCCTTTCCTACCTGCACCCTTCAGAATTTATTTTCTTTTCTGGAACTTTTTTTTTGCATTTAGTTACAGGATCTGTTTTTGTTAGGTTGTTAATGGCATAAGGAAATGTGGTATTTAAAGGCTGTATCCCCACAAAGAAATGCTGCCTGATTTAACTGGACTCTGTTTTGAGCTGTGTGGAGCTATTTACATAGGAAACAAAGTATCTGGGAAAGCTGATCACTCTGATGTAGTACTGATTTTGCATGAATTGTCCTGCAAGCTCTTGCACACTTTGGTACTTCATTAGCAATACATCCCATTAAAATCTGTACTTGAAATAGTATTGTTAGCTACCTGCCAAAGTTTCTGTGGGACCAAAAGGTTCATGCCATCAGCATTAGAACTAGCCAAATCCACATAAGTTTGCAAAATGTCTGTTCTGTTTCCCTTCCTCCCTCTTTCTCTCTCTTCCTTTGTCATGTACTTTCTCCCCTTCTGATGCATAGTTTTGTACTAATTCCATGATCTTTTCTGTAAATATGAACTCCAGCAAACATATGCTTGCTACCCTGTTCAAGAGCAGACATCCTGGGAATACAAGGAATTTATGGTGATTCACTTTGTTTCTTCCTGGCTCAGGCTCAGATAAAAAGTCTCTGGTCTCTGCTGACCAATTCCATATACTCTCCCTAAAGAAGGAAAGAGGATGGTTTTGGCAGATGGCATTAGGAAGTAAGACCACTACAAAGAACTGATGCATATTGGTGTTAGTTCTTGCTTTTCACTCTCATTTAATAGTTCTTGGGATCCTCAGGATATTATGTAGGTTGTCTTGGTCATGCTTTCTGGGCAGAAGCTTCAAGGTGAAGCATAGGAGTAAATTTAGGTGAGAGTTGAGCTCTGGTTCTTTCCCAGCAAGCCAGGACTCTAAGCTCTCTTACTTTCAGGAAATGCCTGCTGCAACTGGGGCTGGCTTGAGATGAGATGTGTTGCATTAAGGGAAGAGAAAGAGAATTCTATGATTTTAAACAAACCAAACCACAGAAGATAAATGCAATAATTGGATCTTGTGATCCTGCTGAGGTAACTTTGGGTTCACAAAGGAGGACTGTGCTGTGCTGACAAAACCAGCACCCAGGTTAATGGGGCATTTTTGTCTTTCACTTCAGTGACATCCTGAGCTGAGGAGCCGTAGGGGTCAGTCAGAAGTGCAATACTCCAGGAAATAGTTAAGGTTAAGGAGCTATCTTTCCATTGCTATTCCAGGTGTGATTGGTCAGGCAATGAACCCTTCAGGGAATGAAGGGAAAGTAGTTTCCAGGATGAAGCTTTTCTAAATACATCTTAAAATGTATGAATTCCTGATGTGAGAAAGCTGACATTCCTGCCTTTAGTTCCTTTTTACAGTTTAATTAAGGTAGTGGTGTCAAGGAAGATTAGTAGAATTTACACATGGTAAGATTATTTTAAAACGACATCTAGAGCTAGTTAAGGATGGTCTTACTGAACTTTATCTACCAGGGTTTGAGGGCTTTGTTTCTCTGTTCCAGATGCATCACAAAATGTAAAGACACTACAAAGAGTATAAAGCCCTGCACCCCTTTGGTTGTAGTTACAGCAGCATCTGCTGGAGGAGCAGTAAATTTTGGATGCTGGCTGTAGCAAGTTAGAAACTATCAGGGTTCACCTTTTTGGTCAAAACCAGGTCATTAAAGTGTTAGGGAAGAGCTAGTATGAGTTATAAGAACTTCTAAAGCAGTAACCTGCCTCGACTTCTTGATTCAAAGGTCTCTAGGAGTACTAAGGGCTCACATGTGTATTGTTTAAAATGTGTGTGTTGCTTTTGTTTAATGAAAAATACTGATAATGATGGATCTTTCAAATATTAGGAGTTAAATGGAAGTAAGATTTGGCTACTGCTCAGCAGAGCAGAGCCTCCTTTTGTCTCTTTATGGCACTGCTGTGATTGTTTATTTAAAGGAACAAAACTCTCATTTCCTTTTCTTTGAGACAGTGGTCTTGAATCTTAACTAGTGCAGCCTGGAGGGGTGGCTTGCTGCTCAGCTCATTAGAGCAGTGCAGTATCTGTAGATGATGTGATGAAAGAGTCTGATTGAGATATGCAAAGCGATATGCTCTAATTTTGGTTCCCACTGCAGATTTGGCATTATGTCCGTCCACATGATGTTTTATTATTAAATGCTCAAGTCTTAAATTTTAGTTTCTTTCTACACAATATCCTATAAATGAAGTGCATCCTTGCAGTAAAGCATCCTTGATGTGTGGTGATATCCCCAATTACTTTGTTTTGAGAATTTTTGAGAATTTTTACCACTGAATGTCAACTACAAAGAGAACTGTTTTTCTTCCTATGTGTCCTCACTCATGAAGTTTTTATGAGTTCAGAGATCAAGTGTCTTGTATATTTTCCTCTTTCAGTCTGTGGATTGTTTAAGTGTTGTAAATTAATTCAGACTATTAGTAAAAATGAAACTCTTCTGCTGTCAGAGAGCAGTCAGAGATGCTGTATATTGATTGATATGGAACTCAAAAGGAGTATCTTATGCCTTTTAAAATGTAAAGCTTATGAAATGTTTATATACTCTTCCATTTCCTATGAATTGAGACATGATACAAACAAGAGTGTTTGTGCCAAAGTTTGTGACAAGCCCTCTTTCTAGCAAACAAGGAAACTCTATGTATAAATAGTGTGCTTTTATATTAAGAAAATAGCTCATGTAACTTAATAGTGTTGCAACTGGGAGAGGGGTTTGATAAACTGTAAATACAGTTATTTTATTTTTTGTACATTTTTAAGAAGGAAAAAAATAAATGTTCCTATGTATGAGATACTATTTCTGCCATCGTGGTGTGTATTATGTGTACTGGGGATTGTGTTCCTGCTTCTGAACCCAGAAAACTTCAGAAAGAAGGAAACAAAAATTCATTCAGAGAAAAGAGACTGAAAAAATATCACCTAAACCTGAGTTCAATGACTGGGCTGCCTGGTAGACATGAGAGGACAAAGGGTATTGTCTGTCTGGGCTTTGACAACATCTCTCACAAGATCCTCACAGAGAAGAATCAAAGTTGTCCTGGGCTGCATTGCCAGCAGGTTGAGGAGATGACCTTTATTCAATGATGCTGCTGAGGCCACACTTGGAGTTCTGTGTCCAGTTGTGGCCTTTATATTACAAGGTGTGGCCTTTACATTATGAGAGAGGTGGACATATTGGAGACACCTGTTCCCTTCCTACCACATGCTTTTCGCCCTGATGATGGTCTCCAGTGCAGCCCATGCTCCTCTGCCAGCTTGTCTGCGGTGGACACCCGAGCTGCAGCAGAAACCAAAAGCCATATAGTAAATACAGGTATGTATGTGAGACTGACTGCAGTTTGCTGGAGCTGGTAGCCCCTATGAACAATGTCACAGCTCATGGTGCTGCCCTTCTACCTGTGTCTTTGCAATCCAGCAGGTTTTGGGGAGTTTCTCAGGTGTTTCCAGGCCCTGGAGATGCTATGGGCGTGAGCATTACAGGGTAAATCTGGGGCCTCTTTAAAGTAATCACATTTCCTTTGTGACAGATGTTTAATTGAGCTTTATAGGAAGTTATTTTACTGAGTGGCTCTTCAAATGCTGAGTGAGTGGTTGGAAGTGCTCCACCTGTGAGGCCATGAAACTGATGGGATGTGCTGCACCCACATGGTGCTCAGAGGCTGGGCAGCTTCCTGTGGAGCTGAGGCAGGGTTTAGCAAGGTCATTTAAAAGGTCTTTAAGAAAAACTGATCCTCTCCTAGGAGAGGGGAGCAGACCACCCCTCTTCTAGCCCTTATCCAAATCTTTAGAGCCCTCAGTGGGTGTATCAGAGATGTTTTTCTGCACTTTCCCAAGCTCTTAGCTTGATTTGTGCTGGTGAAAAGACTGATTCACTCCACAGTGTGATCTTTCCCAGACAGGGCCAGATTCAGAGCTCAAAAGCCAAGGAACTGCACACTGGAGGCAGTGGGGGGACAGTTGTGGGCTGCCAGGGTGTAACGTGTGCTTGAGTGGTAGCCATCAGCTGAATCCAGGCTCAGCGCTGGGAGCTCATGCATGTCCCTGCCCTGGGACAGAAGCCTTGGCCTTTGCACAGCAAAATGTTCAGGCCAGCAAAGGTGGAGTATTTTAGCAACCTGATGTGGAGAAAAATCTCCTTAACAATCCTGCCTTTTTTAACACCTTAATGCTAAATTATATCATGGCTCTAATGGGTGCGTAAGGAGAATGTACATAACGGGGGGAGGCTGTCGTGCTGAAATCTCACAATAAAGCTGGTTTGAAGGTGAACTGAGCACACAGGGCACCTGGGGGATATAACTGGTAGTCCATCTAGGCTCCAGCCTGTTTAAAGCCCACAAATAGGCTAGGTTGTTGGTTTTTTTTTTAATCTGTAGGGGAAATAGGCACCCTGGTTTCAGTTACCTTCCAGCAGGATTTAAACTACTTTTATCTCCCTGATGCTAATCCCAGCTCCAAATTTAACCTAGGTAAAAGTTTGAAGAGCTTAATGAGCATGCACAGAAGACAGCCCTTTGGAGCCAGCTGAGGCTGGCAGGAGCCCTACAAGACACTTCTCAGAGCAAACCTGAGTGACCCCTCTACCAACCTGTGTCCTTCCCCACTTCCTGCCCCCCCATGTGCTAGTCATTCAGCTAGTCTTTTCCTCAAACCTGAGGGATTTATCTCTGTCAAGGAAGTTTGTATCAGCCAAGTGAGCTGAGGACCAGAGCTCTCAGCCTTGTGCTGTCCTTTGCTTTTACAAACCACTCTGCTTTTTCTTGCCTTAAGACTGGCTGATGGTTTTAGCTGCTGGAGGAAAAACTCCATCAGCCTGAGAGAGCCCAGACAGCTGCAAGGTGCTGGCATGGTGCTCACGCAGGGCTTAAACCCTCGCTAAACCCTCCGGATTGGCTTGTCTGGCCACTCCCCCTTTGCCCGCGGGGCTGAAGGGTCTGGGGGCTGTGAGGGCAGTGGGTGATGGCGTCTCCGAGGCTTGCTCATCAGAGCATGGGGCTCTGAGGCTCCAGTGAGAAGGGAGTAAGAGCACAGGGCACACCACAGCCAGCTGCAGCAGGATATTTATTAGTAGGAAAGAACATTCAGGGGATTTCAGTAGGAGAGTTTGTTTGAACTGTCGGTATCCACCACATAAGGGTTTTCATCAAGGTTGTTCGAGGTTACATATTCATATAAGAAAACAAAATAATTCATATTTAGGTGCAATCAGTAATTCCAGTATGAAAAAGCACCATGTCACAAAACAGTTTACAATACAAAAGTCTTCAGAATCTAACATTTAAAAACAATATTTGTTCAACAGTAATAACAATACAGTAAAAAATTTCTTATTTCCCTTCAAACAATACTGCTTATATATTTTGGCACTGAAAAAGAAACTATCATCACAAATGTGCCTTTTTAACCACATAATGCTGTTCATAAGAGTCTATATAACAAGGAAAAACATGCTTTTGAAGTCAGTCACTTTGCCAGCTGCAGTTTGAACTGCTTTCTCCATTAAAAAGGAAAAACAAAAGGAAAAAACCCTCCTCAGCTGCAGCATGTGTTATCTTTTTGGCCCAGGGCATGACCTAGAGAAGCCTCTCTCAGACTTAATCCTATGAGTAATTCAGTCCTGCCTGGAAAGCTGTATCCAAGACCCTCTTCCCACTCCAAACCAGACAAGAGATGTAGACATCCCCAGAATGGTCCCATCTTTTAGGGACTGACTCCTCATTCTTGCTCTATTAAGCTCTGATACCAATCTGACGCCAAACCTGATACTCGGGCTCTTCCTTTCCTTAATTGCTTAATTTCTCAGAATTTTAGTTAATTTTAAAGCCACTCTCAGAGTCTTAAAATGTGAACCCATTGCTTTTGTCCTGGTATAGGCAGCAGAGTCACAGAAAACCAAGTGTGCACCATTCTCCTTTCTTCCTTAAGGATAAGGAAGCCTGAGGCTGGGCCAATGGATGCTGCCAAGGCAATTGATTCCCTTCTCCCATCCAGGCCTCCTTCTCAGGCCCGGACCAGCACACTGTGCAGGAGAGGGAAGCTTGAGTCTGAGAGAGGGAAAGACAGAAAATTAAACTTTTCTGGAAGAAGGAAGTTTCTGCTCCAGACTGACCCCTGTTAAAGTGAGAAGGCAGGTACTATGCCCCGGCACCCGTGTGCAGCTACGGCGGACCTTGGAAAAGGCTGATTCTAGTGAACATGCAGTCCTTGGTACTATCTCTACAAGCTGAACAATAACCCTCCCCCCAAAAAGAAACCCAAGTAATTTTAAATAGTTTTTACATCTTACATCAAAGATGCCACTACGAGAACACAATAGTATCACACATTAATTAGTACAGTCTTAAAAATGCAAACTGATGCTGGTAAGACTCCCATACATTCTGCGTATCATATGTACAGAAGAGAACGGCTTCTCAAGAGGAGAGGACACTCAGAGAGAGATCATCTTCTGGGTTATTTTTCTGAGTATGTTGCATAATGCAAATACGTTATCAAGCATAAGAAAACTTTGCTCTGACACTAAGAGTTCAAGAAAAGTCCTAACTGTAAGTTAATAGCAGGGAGAGCAGTGCACATGCTGTGGGGCACAAAACACATACACAACCCTCCCCTGAATTCTCTGTCTTCTCCAATGGCCTCATCACCTACTTCCATGTTACTGTGTAGGTCTGATGTGTTGCTTGGAGGGTACGTGCTCCCAAAGCCTGCGACAGCACCGGAACCACGGCCAGGCGCTGCCCCCAGTAACACCTCTAGGTGTCCTCTGCGTGGGCTCTGCCTGGCTGAGAACCGGCTGGAGACTTGGAAAATCACCAGGTAAACTTACAACAGAACTGGGCATAAAAAATAACACATCACAATAGCTACAGGCAACTACACACATGACACTAGCACTTCTAGACAGCCGTAAGAAAACTATATGGAACCAAATCAATTTAATTCATAGTTGTTTCCCCTTTCTGAGCTGTAAATTCTTCCTCAGGATATGTAGGTTTGCTTACAAAGTGTTCATCTAGAGAGGTATCTAATGTTGCCAAGACACAGGATATGCTGAACTTGGTGCTGCTGCAGTGACTCTGCCCGTGGCAGCTTATCTAAAGTTAGATTTGGTATTTCTATGCTGCAATATGGAAACAGCCTAAGGGTGCAGAGATGGCAAAACTCTCTCTGTGAAATGGTCATGGACTTAAATGGGAACTGGATGTTTGAATCCAATCAGCTTTTGACCATGGTTTCTCTCAACTTATCAGTCTCTACAACATCAAAAATATCTGCCCAGACTTATAGAATAAATATATCACTATGTCCTTTTGCATTCATCATGTCATTTACTCGACAATATTTAAAAACAAAAGGTATCAAGTACTTCCATCAGAAGAGGCCAATGTTGATCACTGCTGCTTCAAGAGTGAACAGAACTGAATATACACAAATTACAAGAGTGCTTCGACAGAATTGAAGTGTGGAAGTGGAAGAGCATATTGAAATACATCTCACTTTGCATGTCTCTTTGCAGCAAATGTGCAGACAAAAATAATCCCTAACATAATTAAGCACTTCATTTTTACCAGGCACACCAAGCCCACCTTGCCAGTGATTGCTCAGGCAGCTCTGCTCTTGGGACAATCAAGACTTCAGTCAGCACGTGAACTAAACAACTAGCAGGGCTGAATCTAAGAGGATCCAGAATGATTAAATAAATCATGAACACAACGAGCAAATGGCTCAGGAAATCAAACAGAAAATAGCAAAGAAACATAATCTTGTAGAGCATTCAATGTGGAGCATAATGCCTTCAGTGAGCTTCCTCAGATCCTTATCTGACCGAAACTCAGGGTTTTTTGTTCTTTTTTACTTTTTTTCTCCCTGTTACTCATAAAATCGATTTAGTTGACCTGGAAATGGGAATAAGGTAATGACAGGAAATGAAAAAGTGGTGGTGGCAAGGAACTGAGAGTTCTCCCCCAGACAACCGTGTAGGACTCACTAATCTCCCCTCTGACCCCAGCCAATTAACAGTGCAAATGAAGCTTACAATTTAAGAGGATTTTCTCAGGTGAGTTTACTAATCACTATCATCCTGTTTGGTAGGGGAACGTGAGGCCAACCCTGAATACTGCTCACCCTCTATCCCCAGAGAGGAGAAAACCAGAGGTCACACCCTTGACACGTGTTTTTGGCAGATGGCAGGACAAGTTTCCGCCTGACATTGCTGCACCAAAATGATCTCCTGGTTGACCAGCACCTGGGTGCTCCAGGCAGCATTGGGGCACCACACGCTGAATGGTGATGCATAGGAAGATAGTGCTTCTGCCTGGAAGAAATCAGCTTTCCAAGGAATAAACTATGGGAACAGAGAGAAAGCAGTTGTAGTGTTCAATCTGTAAAGCATCAACAAACACATACACAATAATGAAAAACACACTGTTGCAGAGATTCATCATGTTCTTGAAATGTTTAGTACTGCCATTACTTAATAGTAGGAAATAAAAGGTGTGGTTGACAAGGTGCACGCAGGAGGACCAAAGGCTGGACCAAAGGCTGTTTCATCTAAGTGCAACTAAGCCTGGCTCCTCAGATGTCAAGGGCTGGTGTTTGTTATTCACTTGCAGAGAGAGAAGGGATGGCAACTTTGTGGTGGGTGTAAAGCCTTTTGGGAGCCAGACAGTCAGAGCACCTGCCCTGGGAAGGTGAGAATGTCTTTGGTATAAGATCTGAGCAAGAGGGGAAGATCTAAGACACGTCTCAGCTGCACTGTAAGATATTACAATGAAGAGGGTAATGATCAGTCACGTGTCTCAGGATCTGGGAAGCACTCGGCAGCCTGAAGATGCTCTGATGATCATCTCTGTGGCAGGACCTGTAGTCCATAGCCAAGCACATAGTGACATAGGGACAAAGCAGCTCACAGACTGGGCTGTCACAGAGTAGCTTTTCTGCACTGACTGTGGCTAAGAGGGTATTTTGCCTTGAGAATCCACACTCTGATCTAAAGGCAGGGGTAACTCATACAGGTTTTAATTTCTCTAGTCTTTTCACATTGTTCACCACAACCCAAGCTCTTTTTTGCCCTGTTTATTTTGTATTAATCTGTATTTTACATGTGATAGCTTCACCCCAACTATACATATTGAAATAACACGACCTGTGGGAGCAATGAGGAAATCAAACCTGTACATTGTAAGAAGCCCCTCACATATGGCCTTTCCAGCTGTTACTTGACTATATCTGAAAAGCTTTTAACTTATGCTGTGAAAATCCCCCCCACTGCTCAAAATGCCAGAGGCATAAATGGCTTATGCTACTCCTCAGTGATGGTCCCCATTTCTACTGTTACTGTCCTGACAGTGCCAATTTGCTAACACTTTTTTCCCCACTGTGCTTAAAATATATCTGTTCTGTTCACCTTCCCCAGGCTGCAGAATGGTGTCTGGTATCTGGGAGCTGGGTGGACCTTTTCCTCTTTGTTGACCATGACCGGGAAGAAGGCAGGCAACGTTTTACCCTCAGTGGAACTTAAGAAATGCCACATGTTCTTCCTGGGAACTGTTGGAGCTTCCATCTAGGGCAGAGCAAATGGCTCTGCTCCTTATATACAAGAAGGAGCAGAGTTATTATACTTCTGCAGCTGAAGGTATTTAAAAGTTAATTTTGTCACTGCCTCCTACTGAGCATGCAGCAGGCATAGCTGCTCAGTTTGAAGGTGCCATTTCTGATCTCGCCCTATCTCAGAGCATGTCACACCACAAGTGTGACACATCACTGCTTTGTAACTTACCTGTCTGCTGAACAGTCAATGAAAAACTGCATGCAGCTCTCAGAGCTGCTTGGCTTTCTGACATTTGCCGAGTTTGTCTGCCCAAGTTCTACCCATGATATCAAGGAAACTGCCTTCCCCTCCACATTTAAGCCTCTTACATGAGATCTGCCTCAGTTAGACACAGAGCAAAAAGTGCATCCAAACATTTGTGCAAGGGATAGGTAAAAAACGTCTGGCCTGACACCTAATTCTTGAACCCAAGAAGCAAGGGAGTGCTGTAAGATAGGTGAGAAGAGGTGCTGGCACAGTGGGTGGTCAGGAGAGGTCTTGGCCAGCCCCTGCCTCTGCTTGTTTTGCTTGGCTCTTGTACGCTTGGCTTCAAAAAGAAACTCTTTTGAAGGATGCCTCCTTTATCCTGACCCTCTTATATTGCTATCATGTTGCATCTCCATCAGTGTTGCTAAAAAAAAACAACAAAAGAAAGAGTTTTTAAAACAAGGGAGACAGCTGAGCTCAGAACGTTCATTCCAAGGCAAGGAATTCCCACCCCACTGCCACGTGTCCCCAGGGAACTGCCATTTGTCACCGTGTTCCCTGGTTCACATGTACACAGAGAAGTGTCCAGCCATGGCCATGCTCACTCTCGACTTAGGCTGTGGATTAGGGCTCAACGTCAAGTTCCCACAGCTCACCAAGTTTCCATGAGTCAGCTGAGCTGAGGTTTCTGTCCATGTGTGTGATCCTAGTACACAGCAAAGGCGACTTAGCCTGCTCTGCAGTGAAAGAAAATTAAGCTAAGCTGCATTATTGCACGTTTGCCATCGATGAAGAGAGCACAGGCTGGAAAGTCCTGGGGCCAAGCGCCCAGGGGCAGCATTAAACTGTGGGGACCTGGTCATGTGTGAACACTTCTGATCAATTCTGATGGCAGCGTGCAATACTTCTGCACACAGACCTCCTCCAGCTGCAGAAGTTACACACTTCATGCTTATTGCTTTAAGTGGCACTGTCCAGAAAATGTGAAAGTTGTCCTTTAAAACAGCCACACGGGTTAAAATGCCCCAACAGTAAGGTAAAAATCCTACAAGCTCCTGAGAACAGTAAGAGGAAGAGCACAGCTCCCTGTACCTCAGGAACATCCACTGCGGTCAGCTCATGAGACTTCAAATGGCACTGAAACACAACTTTCTTCAGTCCCTCTCAACCATAAGTGCCCACAAAAACACATGTACACTGTTGTCCTGTTTCCCTTCCCAAAGCACCCTAAAACACAGACAGGTTGCTGCCAATCATACCAGCCATGGTCCTCACTTCACTTTGTCCAGTCCAGAGTCTGGCCAGCTGCCTGGGAATGCCATGTAAATGGGACTGACATTTTCCATGTATTCAGTCTACATGCAGGATACACTCATTAATTCATTTGGATGACATGAGTTCTTTCACATGCAACTAACACTGGAGACCGAAAAACTGAGAGATGATGTGAAATATATGTGCTGAATCCCATCCTCCTGCTTCAGAAATATTGCTAATGGATCACTTCAAAGTGTTTAACTTGCTTGCTGTGCTGTTTTATACAGGAGAGGTCATTTTGCCTTTGGAAGGTTTGTGGTGGTAGCTTTTAGGACTGAAAATCAAAACAGCAACAAAACAGAAGATTCCAATCTGAGCTGCAGCACTCCACTGCTGTTCTGCTGATCTGATGGCTACTGATGCTCCTGCCACAAGTCTGGCCATGGATCACTTTTACCATACATGCAGAGGCAGAGAGAGAAAGGGATAGTTAATAATTTAAAACAATACCAGTAGTCTGTGGTAGTCAGGTAAAAGAACAACTTTAGTTCACTCTGTAAATGTTTACACAATAGCCTTATCTCCAGCTCTGTTCTCTGCAGCTGTGGAATAATTCTTATTTTTCCAGATTTTGTGAACCGTGGAAAGAATCCCATCTCCCCTAGCCTGGGGTGTTATCACATGTTCTGTTAACAAGCACATATTGGACAGTATTGACACGGGAAGAAAACCTGGCCCAAAAATACTGAGCGAAAACAAACTAAAAGATTGTGTTCTGGGACAGAAATATCTTTTAAAACTAAAAAGAGATGGAATGCAGCCACTTCAATAAAAGACAAGGTTTTAAAAGTTTTAGTCACTTCTTTCACACCATTAAGAGGAAGATGGAGCTGCAGAAGGTATCCAAGTTCACCTTCAATAAATGCCAGCTTCTGTATGTGTGGGCTGCTTTGGATCTGGGTGCCTGCTCTGAGCTGGCACGTTAGAAGTTCAGCAGGATTCCTCTGGTGTCACCTTGTCCTGCCCTCCCAGGGGTGGTGATAGAGCATCCAGGGTGTGACTGGGGCATCTGGACTGTCTCATCTGACTACTGTTCCTATCTGACTGAGGTGGGTGTTGATCAGTGCATGTCCACCATCTACTGACCTTCCTGTTGCCATTCCCAGCAGCCTGGGACCTGAGCAGCCAGGCTTGTCCTGCTGAAAAACAACCCTCAGTGCACTCAGGAGGGAACACAGACTTCAATAGATGTGAGTTGATGGATATGGGAAAGAGGGCCAAAACCTCTTCAGGTAAAACAGAAAAAAAACCCTTGAAGAAGGTAGGTACAGACCCTCCTTTAAGGGTTAGATTTGTTCACAGGTTATTTAATAAAGTTTAGGGAGAAACAGAGAGAACATTTCTATCAGCTGGAGGAATGGGTGCAAGATTTGTCAGTGATGCTTGTAACAGCTAAAAGCACTAGATACCAAAATCTCTTTGAATCTGTTGGTTGGGCCTCTTGCTTTCCCCTACACACCTCTGCACACTATTTTGATTAATGTAAGGGGAATGTATCATTGGCTGTATTTCCGTGATCATTTGAGACAAAGGTAAGTGCCTGAAGAGATTTACTGAGTGCAATTAGTTACTCATGATAATTTTAGTACAAACGATTAACAATGTTAATTTCAATTTATTTTTATTTCATTTTAATTTGCTCTGTGCTTCACACCTGGCAAAGCAAATGGTATGGAAAATTAAGTCTAGGACTTTTTCTCTCACTCACTGTACATGCTAGCCAGTGTTCAACAAAAAAATTATTCGCATTTGGCTGTTTTTTCATCACTTCTAATTAGTACCTACCTAATCATCATTTGCCAAGCAGACTTATTTTACTTGATTTATTTTAAATTAAGGCTACTGGGGATTAGCATCTACAAGGTCACTTGACAGAAAGACAACCTTGTCTGTCAGACAAAGGTTACTCTAACGAGCTCAGCGGTTCCCAGCACTGTGCCCTGCCAACACGGGTACCTCTCCAGCAGGATCACAGAGCAGACTTTAGTTAATGACAGATTAATGCCAATTTAGTCAGCATAATGCCTCCTGTTCCTAAAGCTTTTCCGCTGCAGTAGCGCTTGTAAAGTCCCTCAGAAACCCCACTAATGTCTACAAGCTTTGCAGGCAGCCACTTTGATCCAAGGATAATGATTTTGCAGCAGCAAATTTCAGGACTCCTGCATCTAGGCGAGAAGATAAACATTCAACATATTTCTCAAGAGCTGATCTTTTTTTTTTGTTTTAATTTTTATATATATAAATATACCATAAAGCGTACCATTTCCTCATTTCAGTACAGATTTTTCAAATTTACTAAAATAAATGAAATATAAATGCTACAATTTCATGTTTAAAACAAGTTGTGATGATGACGTTCCCCTAAGGGCAGGTCCAGAAACTCTTGTTAGCTACAAGGAGAGAGACAAAAACACCCCCAAAACTTCATACTCTGCAAGAGCATTTGGAACAGATGAGCCTCAGCTGGAGCTGCATGTCTGTGAGTTCCTCACATGAATGCCTGCTCTCCTTAGTAGAAACTGCTTTACTGCTAACCTGAAAATTTCATATTCAACGTGTATCTCCCTTAAATTCTTTGTCAAGACCCAGTTTACCCTAGCTGCGTCTGTCTTTGCTGATCCCAAATGGCAAGAGGTATTGTCAGTTGTGGATTTAGGGATCAGGATTGCAAATTGCTGAATTTTCAGATAAAGCTGTGTGAAATCAACCACTGTAAACCTAGGAAAAGCTGTCCATCTTTGTTTTTTGTTTTTTTTCCCCTTCTCCTTTACTGCCTGGAAAATGTTCACAGCATTGAAACAATGAGGTGCAGGAGCAGGGGTGCAGGTGATGCAACCTGCACCCATTTTACATTTTCATACCGATCCTGTCTTTGACTCCATCTGGTGCCTCCCGGACAGGAGAGGAGGTTCCAGGTGAATCCTACCCCACCCATCATAACCCCTTTGGTTCTAACCTCTACTACACTTTCAGATCCTGCAGGTAAATATTCAGCTATTAAAGCAGCAATAATACAAAATCTATCAATGTCTCACTGCCAAGGATTTTGTAGTTAGTTTCCTCCTTCTCAATGCACACTTTCCAAAATGGACATGTTAAAACAAAAAAGAAAACAAAACCTTTAAAACAATGATAACACCACATTATCTCTTTAAAACAGCACTGCTTGTGCTCTGGACAAACTGTTAAGAGCAATTCAGCATTCTTATAATTAATCCACAACAAAAGAAGCTATAATATGCCACAAAAGAAGGCATAATTGGCCATACAGAGGCAACACTACCATGAATGTTGTTTGGCAAGTTAAAAAAAAAAAAGCAAATACATAATTCATCCAAAGAACAGGTTCAGAACTGCCCGGCACTGCTGGGATCACACTGCAGGAGACGGACTATGGATGGGTCACTCTTGGCGCCTCGGATGAACTCTTCCAGAGAGAGCTTTCCTGGAAAGGAAACACATTTGCATAGTGCATGAAGTGGGTCTCAGCACACTTGCCAAGCCTCTGGCCAAACACAGTGGAAGGCAGCTGGGGGAGCCCAGGGAAAATCCCTGAGAAAGCAACCCTGCAGACAAAACCCCCCTGCCTGACTGTGGACACTGGTAGCTTTGCATGGGTGGGAGAAAGAGGAGTGGCTGGTTTGATGGGTCACCCCATATGGTCAGGACACCCCACCCAATCAACATCGGGCAAGAGGAGGCCTCCATGACCCCTGGAGTGTGCCTACCATCACGGTTGGTGTCCATCTGGCGGAAGATCTTTTCTGTCCTCTTCTCTGGTGTTGACTCATCTTCTGGCATCTTCATTACAGAAGAAACCATTTTATAGATTGCCTGTGTGATACGACAGGAGCGAAAAGCTGGTAAGAAATGCACTGTTTTAATGCAGGTGTATGAATATCTGCAGGTGACAGAAACAGATAGAAAATATCCCAGGAATATCAGCTGGGACCTGCTGTCTGGATGCTGAAGGGAGTTGGGTGGCACCAATGCCTGCAGCTGCCCTCTTCAGTATGCTCATTTATGAAATACTGTGTTTTCTTATTTAGTCATGGTTAAACACAATCTGGTTTTGGACCAAGGGTGCATTTTTCCTTATTAAAATAGTCTTTGGATGAGTTTGTCACTTGTACAGCATGTTAAACTCTGGCAGCTCCTGGTGCCTAGGGAAATGATAACACCACTGAGGTTTTGTCCTGCACTGTGATGTGTCTTCATATTTCAGCCAACCAGGTTGCATCCTCACCCCCATCTTTGCTTTCCCCCCATCTCCTTTCCCTTCCTCCTTAGTCACCATCCTGTCCACAGGGAGGGCAGTGTGTCCCTCCTGGCATTTCCTACGGGTCACAAACATAGACTTGACCAGCAAGAAAGTGGCCTTTTCCCTGGGTATTAATGTGCTTACAGAACCAAAAAAAACCCATTCACAATTTGTTCTGTAGAGAGCAGATGTCCTGGTCCCACACAGCACTGGTGCCACCCATAGCTATTCTCTGATATTAACCATGTATGGTATTAGACACTCCTGAAAGAGAAGTAATCTTAAGTTTAAAATGAGGATGAGTAGTTGTCTCTGAATGTTGCCTGCAAATGTGAACATGCAGAGCCAGTAAACAAGTGTTTTGTGTGCCAGATACGTTTACAATGCTACACAACCAGATGTCTACAAGGTGGTGGACTCAGGGGACCCTCCTGCCTGTTTGGAGAGGCAGAACATCCCAACATCCCAACCAGGCACTGTTGCCCTGGTTGGACCTCTGTTGCCTCCTGTTGCATGTGGGCCATTGGCTGATGGGTATTGCACATGGTGCAGTTGTTCTGCCTTCCAGCCCTGGTCTGGAGATGTAGATGGCATTCTTACGCAGATTCAAATGCTTGTTTCTTCCCCAACATGGTATCTGCAGTGGTCAGTTGATAACTCAGGGCAAATGTGATTACTTAAGCTATTTGTCCTCTGCTTTCTCCTGCTCTGGGAAGAGGGCTGCTTAGCACATGTTTAATTAATTATCCATCACTTATGCTCGGCACAGTCAAACATCTGCTCCCATGGTTATGTCACCAACACTGTGACATACCAATACTGCAGATTTCCTGGTCTGCTCCCAGGTAAGCCCTGTAATGCTGGCTATGGACCTGAGCAGAACAGAAGTAAACATTTTAGCATGAACAGCAGCTGGCTGAGCAGAAAAGGGATGGGCACTCATTTAGTCTTTGTCACCCTGATTTGCACTGTGGGGATGCCTGAGGGCTCCCGAGAGGACTGGGGTGCCAGTGTATCAGGCAGAGAAGGGATGCTGTCCAGGCAACTTGATCGTCTCATAACTGCAAGAAGAGAAGAAGGGATAGAAATACAAGCAAAAACATAGGAATGAGGGAGCTGGGGCAAGGAGGCAATATGAGAGGAAATTTAAAAAAAGAGAGGGTGGACAGTAAGACTTACCACCTTCCTCATCCTCATCAGCACGCAAGACTTGCAGAGGTCAGAGGATCTGACAATGTTTAAGCATCTTAAGCTGTCTGGCTTGTCTGGGGTAGGAAGAGAGGTGGAGGGGTCATTCCCTCACTCTGGGTGAGAGAATGGCAAAGCAGAGAATCTGTATTGAATGTGCGGGAGGAGTGCCCAGGTCTGAGAGTGCAGGCCTGTTTACACTGATCAAAGTAACCATAGTAAGAATATGCAGATTGTTAGCACAAAAAAAAAGTAAAATAAAGCACTTGAAGATTACTTCATCCTACAGGGTCCTTTTCACAGAGGCATGTGAAGGGAATAACAAATGAGATATTCTAGGAAAACCAGATGGGAATAACATAGTAAACGTTCTTTTCATGCTGAAAATGGTTACTCTGGACAAATTCTTATGTCCTTACTCAGAAATTCAGTGGGAAGTTTTCCCAAAGCAAAAGCCAGCTAAAGCTGATAAAGAATCTTGAGACTTGCCCCATATTAGTTCCGTGCAGCTACACATTGGTCTTTATTGCATGTTTGAATGAGAAAGTGTTCAATGGAAGCTGGTTTCATGAGATAATTAAACGGAGCTTGGGTTGTACTAACCATGGTTCTTAACCTGGGAATGAAAGCCTGCTGGAGCTCCACTCCACAGCACTTGGGTTGAAAGCCATGGGTGGCACTCAGGAGGAGAGAGTTTGAAGGTGGTAATCTATCAGCAGCCTTCGCTAGTCAACTTTTGTCAGGAGGGCTCTTTAGAGAGCGTATACTTGGCAAAGTGTCAAAGAGCTCCTTACTGCAATGGCGGCAATGACAGCTCAATTTTTGAGGCAACCCATTTTACTCTGTTGAAATAAATTTCAACAGCCAAAAATCTCCTGAACTGAATACCCAACCTTAAAAAAATTGCTTTCCTCTCAATCCCATGGGAATTTCTGACACTCTCTTTACAGAAAACTGTATCAGCTCCTGTTTCTTTCCATATCAGCTTCTGTTTCTTCCTGGGTTACAAATGAGCTAGCCCAGAACGTGAAACACAAGAGCTCTGCTTGTATTAAGCTAGAGATGTTATTCTCATCTCTCCACTCAGTATTCTTAAGTTACCTTTTTCTTAAGATGTCTTATGACTCCATGCAATTAAAAAATGTATCTTTATAACTTCTTATTTAAGTCTTATTTTAAGAGACTCTAGCCAAATAATTCCTATTTTAGCTAGGGGAAAAAACGCCAAACTTCTAGCTGGTTCTCAGCTATTTTTGAGTAGACTGGACTATTTAGATTATAGGTAAACATATGGGAGGCATGAATAGCATTCCTAGAGCAGGAGAATCTGAATGGGTCTGTTATGAAGTCTATGAAGCATCTTCAGATCTGCCATGCCTGGCAGATGTAGCATCCTGTGGAGCTTCCTTCATTAGGCTTTGCGATTATCAATTCTACTACCAAAGTCCTTCAGGTTATGTGCAGCCAGCTCCATGTGGATGGCTCATGTGTGTCTCTAAGCAGAGCATTTTGGAGATCTGTCCATGTGAAGCCATGTGTAAGTATGGTGAGTGTGTGCTAGACTATGCATACATGGTTAACAGCATCACAGTAAATAAAGCTTAAAGGAATGCAGGTGCTTTGACTTCTAGCCGACCATCCTGCAGAGAAAACAGGATTTTGAAGGGCTGCTATGGACAATTCACCTAATTTCTGGACAGTTGCTAGGGCTCCTATAGATCATGAGCCATCTTAACCAGTAGCTCTGCTGTTTCAGTGCTGCAGCTGCAGCACAAGAACCTTCTTGTAGTGTAGAAGGAGTGCAATGGCTCTACTGCCAGCACTACTGTTAGACTGGGCCATGAGAAAGGAAATGCAAGTAACCATCACTATTTAGACAGCACTTCCACAACACTCAGAAAAGCAGACTGGAAGAAAAACATGACTTGCTCCTATGTTATTTAAGATACAAGTAATGTACACAGTATGTACTGTAATGTATACAGTAATGAGGGCAGTATTTTTTTGTGAAACAAAGACTTTTAGATTGGTGGTGCTTCTTTTAGTATTCATTTTGATGTACTGTCTCATGCAAAGATTCTGATGAAAACATAATAAATCCTGCTATATCAATATGCAAATGTATGATAGATAAGGGACTTTTAATAGGTTTCAGTGAGACATACATCAGAGATATCACAGCCTTCTGTTTTTCATTATCAGAAAGACTGTGACAGCTGAAGGCCCCCAGGAAGACATTCAATACTGAACCCTGTCTTTCCCTATTAAAAAATAATCATCTTTCATAAATTGAAGTGATAGTTGTTAGCTGTTCTTTTGTAAGTCTGATCACTCTACATCAAAGGAGTCTCTCAATGAGGCATGACAAAATGTGCTCATCTACTTCATTATCGTAGATCAGCTGAACACACTTCCAGAGACTTTGCACCAAATCCTACCCCAGAGAGAAGAGCTACAGGTGACCTGTGCAATACAGGGAGATCACTGCCACCATAAAAAAGTGGAAGAAGAACTCACGGAGGTCAGGAATTGGAAGGGGCTTCTAAAGATCATCTAGTCCAAGCCTCTTGCCAGAGCAAGAACACCCAGATCAGATCACAGAGAATGCGTCCATATGGGTTATGAATGTCTCCAGAAAAGGAGAACCCACAACTTCTCTGGCCAGCCTGTACCAATGTTCTGTCATCCTCAATGTGAAAAAGTTCTCTCTCATATTTATCTGGAACCTCCTATGTTCCAGCTTGTACCTGTTGCCCCTTGTCCTGTCATTGGATGTCACTGAGAAGAGCCTGGCTTTACCCTCCTGATTTTCACCCTTTACATATTTATAAACATATATGAGGTCATCCCTCAGACTTTTCCAAGCTAAAGAGACCCAGTTCCCTCAGCCACTCCTCATAATGGAGATGCTCCAATCCCTTCATCATCTTTGTGGCTCTATGCTGGACTCTCTCAAGCAGTTCCCTGTCCTTGAACTGAGGGCCCCAGAACTGGACACGATATTCCCAATGTGATCTCACCAGGGGAGAGGGGGAATAAAGAGGGAGGAGAACCTCTCTCCACCTATTGATCATGCATCTTGTAATACACCCCAGGATGCCATCGGCCTTCTTGGCCATAAGAGCACATTGTTGGCTCATGGTCATCCTGCTGTTCACTGGGACTCCCAGTTTTTTGTCATCAGCAAACTTGCAGATAAAGAGAACAGGGTAAGACCTACAAGCGAACTCCCTCATAGGATGCTCCATTACAGAAAGGGCAGCTTTCATGACTGCAAAACCTCATGCTGATGAGTAGGTCTGGGCTAACTGGAAGAAGATCCTGGTTTTTCTGATCCTTGCTTGCCTTGCTACAGATAATCCAGTCAGTGATATTTTCATGAATTTGACATGAACACATCAGTGGTATCATTCTCCCTGTTTGTAAATCTTCTGGTTTGGGGGTTCTGTGCTACCAATCAGCCCTGAGGCATTCCACAGCTACTTGATAGGAGCACAGGCTTCTCTGGTCCTCATGAGTAGCAGATCCTTGCTTGGGTTTGGCTTCTTTGTGTTTGCTTCCTACTTTGTTAGTTCTTTCAGGATTCTCTTTGTTTTCTCATGAGGAGAAATACAGCTAAGCAAACAATAACTGATAGCTTGTTTACCTTACCCAAGGAAGAGGAAGACATGTAAGGAAAACAGTATCTTCTAATGCAAATTCCCCATGGGGTTTATCAGGGCACAGAGACAGGGAAGTCTCTGCATCTAAAAGGAATCCTGCTCTTTAACCCAGACACAGCAACACAAAACACAGTGAAAGGTGACACAATCCTGCATTTGAGGCTGAGCTTTGTATCTGGTCTTGTGAAAGGGCTGTGGGTGCGGGTGTGAGTGATTTTCCAGAGAAGAGCCCTGGCTGAAAAACAAGGGCACTACAGCCATAAGTTTGGCTGACTCCCATACATGCAGTTTGCCATCCCAGCCTGTATTTGTGTGCTTTACTTTGATTTCCAGCACCAATACACATCTGAATAATAGAGTACATAGTTAGCGTTTCAAAATTTCCAGTGAAAGAAAGGATCTTGATAACAGGCTTTTTTTTTTTTTCAAACAGCACTGCATTACACAGGCTCAAGCTGTGTAAATATACCCCCATATAAAAATGTTTTAAAGCTTTCAGTAGAGTGATGTGCCTCAAGGGTAAAAAAGTGTTAGAGGAAGTCGAAGTGAGCTGAGACTCCTACTAACAGAACATGAAAACACATCCAAAGAAACTGTGTGTGGAATCTTTGCCTGCCCAGATAACATTTATCTATACTAGCAACTTAATATGAAGACAGCTAGTATGATACTAAGTATGCAGGAGTTGCTGGAATTAAAAAAAAAATTTAAAAAATCTAAGCTTAAAATGTGTGAGTTGGTTTTCCTCAACAATGTGATTTGTTTCTTATTGTGGAGAAAGCCTGTCTCTCTTAGTGATACACTGCTTGGTTGATCTAAGATACTTACTTGGTCCAACTGTAATTAATTGTAATTAATTGACAGTGCTTTCCCAAAGAACTTATCTCACTTATCAGAAGGGTACTTGCTGTGCTCCTGCCCAACACAACTCCCAAAGACAACCTTCCCACGCAGCATGTTGCTCAGGAAAAGCATGCAACGGGTATCAAATGCTGTAGTTTGCATTGTGACATGATCTTTGCCAAATGAAATAACATTTTATATTCAAGAATCAAGAGCATAACCTCCCAAATGCTGCCAGAGATTTTAATTCAGTATCTCATTGTGACATCCATATTTTGCTTGGAAGGAGAGAGGCCATGGGGTGCCTCTGAGCAGCACATACCTGCACAATTTCCAGCATCTCTGACTTACTGATGTAGCCGTTCCCATCAAGGTCGTACATGCTGAATGCCCACTTCAGCTTTTGCTCCAGTTTACCTCTTGATGTTACACTCAAGGCTATGATGAATTCTCTGAAATCTATTGTTCCATCTCCATTGGCGTCAAAAGTGCGGAATACATGTTCCGCAAACTTAGAAGCGTCCCCATAAGGGAAAAAGTTCCCATATATTTTTTTAAACTCCTCCATAGATAAATGTCCACTTGGACAGTCTCTTAAGAAGCCTTTGTACCACTCCTGGATCTCATGTTCTGTAAAGTCTGTACTTTCTAGCAAATCTTGCATGACTTCAGGGCGTAGTTTGCTGTTTTGCTTTCCCATATTGGTGTCAAAATATTAACTGCAGAGGAAAAACAAACACAGATGAATTATTATTATAATCATAATTTCTTAAAATCTATTAGATTGGGAGCTGTAGAAGAACACTGTTCTGAATTCTGAGTTTTCTAATGATAGGTCAAGCATGGGAATCAATTGGAACTTCAGGGCAGTGTGCACTACTGCAAGTACACTCTGAAAAATTAACAAGCCTCTTCTGTCTCTTGATTGCCCTGTGTTTACACAATATGGAAAACTGTAATTATGTTGGATTTACTGCCACTCCAATTAACCTTTGAAATCATGACATAAACAATAGATGTTGCAAAGTGTATCTGACCAGTAGCTGTGTCCTGCAGCACCACCTCCATCCACCTCTCTCAAGAACTTGACCTGAACAAGATAAATATTTTTGAGTCTCTGGTGGAAACATGGCTGGTACAAAGGGCTGTGTTCAAGTCAGCTTTCTCCAAAATCAGATGAATTTCCATCTGCAATGTACACTGAAACCAGGAGGTCCAAAACCCTTCAAGATATATCTTCATAGTCATAATTAAACAGGATAACCCAGAATTTGTATTCCTTTTTTGACATGGAGCAATTCCCATTTCGGTTCAGAATACAAATAAAATCTGAAAAGATGTTATCAGTGGTGGATTTTCCCCACCCCAAATTATCACTATGTTTTTCATTGCTTCCTCTAGTCAGAAATTAGATCTCTTTCTAAGTAACAGCAATCCAGTTGATCATAGCACTTTGTTTTTAAAGAGGTTTTTCTCAAAGACAGAGAGAAGTACCCTCACAACAAACCAGAAAATTAATTTTCCTTAAATTAATCACTAAGAAATATAATTTGATATAGCTTCATGAAGTTAATAAGGTTAAATATTAATAAGATTACATCACCTTAATTATATTTTATTTAAGGCAAGTTTCTACATATCACATTATGCAGCAGATCTACTAATCACTGATGCCCTTTGGGTTTTGGAGCCTGACTGTGCTGGCTCCTAAAGGTATCATCATCAGTTTTACTGGAAGTTTAGCATTATACCTGAATTGTGGGA
This sequence comes from Turnix velox, assembly GCA_013400935.1. Taxonomy (NCBI): domain Eukaryota; kingdom Metazoa; phylum Chordata; class Aves; order Charadriiformes; family Turnicidae; genus Turnix; species Turnix velox. Next base: position 332,612 of record VZTY01030637.1, on the reverse strand, counting down.
AATTATTTTCCATTGATAGAAACCTAGCTGGTAATTTGCAATGTGAATAACAGTCATAGCTGAAGTTTGATGTGTGGATAACTTTAGTAGAATCGCAAAATGATTTACATAGGACCTCCATCCTGTTGTCAGAACAAAGTCTATGGGCAACAGAGAAGGATTTTTGAATGATGTCTGGCTTGCTAATGAGCATCCAATAATGCAAGATAATGCTATTTGAAAATTAATAATACAGTATCATTACATGTCAGAAACAGATAGTGAGAAAGGTACCACCATTTGAAGTCAATCTACAATCTCTTCTATTTCACACTGGGGTGAGGAAATGAAGGCTCCCTCACCTCAGGTTGATGTTAATTGTTTCCTATAGTGAGAAGCTCCCCTTCTCCTCAAGGTGCATTTGAACTACTCAAGGCAGCTAGAGACTTAATCTTCTGTGTTCTTGGACAAGAATGACTGGAAAGCTTTATTTCCCAGGGGTGAAATTGTGAGATCCATTCTAGATTTTTCTGAGTCTCCACAGGATCTGCTGACATCCAACTGGTATCTAAGCTTCTAATCTAAACTTGCTGCCTACACAGTTACTGGAGAGCAGGCTCCCAGGTACACCAAGTGGGCTGAAAAGGGGTGAGAATATCTGTCCAATGGGAGTGTCTCCATCTCCTGACCATTTCAGGGACCTGGGTGACTACCTGGAATCAAATTATGTCCTCTGCTTCCAAGTGTCTCCAAAACACTTGGAAAGTGGAAGACGCCACATCAAAGGTAACTTTTTCTATTGCCTTTCCTCCTGACTGAAGCTTTGTGTGCAGTTTTTAAGTAACCCAAGCCTGTTATGTCTTGAAAATAGCAGAAGACACCCTGTTTTACAGGCCTAGTTCAACAGCTGCCTCAGCAGCTGAAGGTTGCATTGCCTTCAGTGGGTGTTGGATGGGGTCCACAATAAACAACCAGGGAATTAGCTGGGTGAACAGATTATATTAGAGCAGCCAGACGAGTTTATGTCAGGCAAAACAACACGAGTAGGGTCTGTCAGGAGGATGGAAATGCAACTGGGCAAGAGAAATGGCTGGGCTTAGTTTAGAGCAGCACTAGTTTAATGAAAAACAAACCAGTAAAATCCCCGGAGTTGGTAGCAGCTACACACACCCACAGTCAGAGGCTGTGTGCACTTTTCAGGCCATTAGGGTGGAAAAGAAAGGTCTCTGACTAATGTGCAAGCCAACTGCAGTAAGAGTAAACTGGCATTAGTGACATAATTCCTTACTGCTTCTTAATATCTCAAATGTTTGTAAATGCAAAACTCAGCTTGCACAATTCCAGTCCAGAGTCTACTGAAAAATAAACTAGTGAGGTAACATGCAGACAGTGGCCTTCAAGCTGATAAGAATGTGTTTTACTTCAAAAAAATGTTGCCTTTATGGCTGCATGGAGCTACAGGTGCAATAAATTGTTACCAAGTAATAAAAATATAGAACAGCAGAATATACTGCATTGCATTGGTAGGAGCAAAACATCACAGTCAGAAAAATCTGTGTTCTCCAGGCACAGGAGGAGAACTACATGTGACATGCAGCAAAGGGTTGGAATTCAGAGCCACTGTGACACCAGGCAACGCTGTCAAAACCAGCAAGATTATTTCTGAGTCCACTTGTGATGAATTTCTATCATGTTCTTTGCCCTCCAGATTGTTCCTTATTAATACGTGGTGTTCTAGGAACTGTTATGATGGGATTTATTGTGCCCATTTTATCAACAACACATCAAAATGCTTTTGCAGTCTAAGTACAGAAAATCCTTGAAGACACTTGAAGATCATTATAATCACTTCATACACTGCTGTCCGCCTCTTCAGGACAGATTATAAGCAGAGTACAGTGACCTAAGAGAATATCAACTAACAACAAAAGCCATAAATGCACAGAATGAAATAAAATCCAATTTGATTTCAAGCATTTTTCCCAGACTTTATGACCTCTTAGACCTTTCCAATTTCTAATAAATGATAAAATGTTAAAAAAAGCAAATAAAAAATGTTATAAAAAAGCAAGTAAAGAGTGAATGGCAATCACAGTGGCAAAGTAAAATATTGATCATACTGAGAAATACATATTACAGATATATGAAACAAAGAAAAATTGTGCTTAATGACTATGAACATGCTGAATTGCATTTCTACAATTTCTCCCTCTGATAAAGTGGTGTTAGATATAATGTATATGAATGAGTACCTACATGGGACAGCATGACATAGAAAAATATTAAGATCTTAATTCTAAAGGCAATATTTTATGGTAAAATGTGTTTATGGCTTGAAGAGCTGATAGCATGTCAGCCAACAGCTTCAAAAGATCAGAAAGGAAAGCATCAGTGTGGTGTGGTTGCTATGGAACAAAGCTCTGTTCACTGATTATTGTAGGAAGTGTCATAGGCACTGTTCCATAAAGCAAACTTCTACAGTTTGCTCTGATCAGGTCCAAGTGTGAAGTTTTTGAGATGAGACTGAAGACAGAGCTTTTTGACAGACAACAGGCTGTGGCATCTAAGAGCCTAAGGAAGGAAGTAGTGACTGACATCACACAAACAGACTCTCCCTGCAGTGCAGTTTCTTATGTGTAAGACAGACATCAATGCTGTTACAGCCTTCTTTCTTCTCAAATGGGGAGAACTGACTGGACAGAAAGGGAATGTACACTGACTCTGCCACTTGGCTCTTGTCAGCAGTTTGCTGTCACTCGCATACAGTTGTTACCTTGATCTGAAACCTCAGGGCAAGGCAAACATACTGCCTGCTCAGGCAATGCCCTCTCAGGAGCCACGGAGCTGCTGCAGCAAAGAGCATGCATCAAGTTCATCACTGTTTGGATCAATGCAAGCATCTACACAGATCTTCTTAAAAGAAATTAAATGTCTTGTTTCTGTTAGGAGTTTTTTAAAATAAGCAAGTGCTAGCAACACATCTCTAATGATGCTCTTGCTCTTCAAAGTTGTTTTTTTGGTTGACCTCAGTCTGACAGAGAAATTACAACATTGTAATTTTGATTCAGGCTTAGTCCTGGAGGAAAGACCACTGCTGAGAAAAGGGTGCTTGTCCAGGGGAAAGTCCTTCTCTAAAGATGGAGACTTTAGAATATTGGATAGGTAACTAACAGAATAAAAAGCACCTGAAAAATTTAAAGAATCAGTCTGAAGCAAGTCTTATCTCATGCATTTCCAGTGGGGGCAGCAAGCCAAATTACACAAATCAGGTGACAGGGATCAACTGTGTAAAATTAAATGTAGGAAACTTTTCAGAAGCAAGCAAAACTCCATTTTGTGATTTCAGCACAATTTAAAATTAGAAAGCATTGGATAAAAAACAAGCTTTAGGGAACAGTCTTTCAGTGTCAGAGAGACAACACCAGATAATGCAAGCAGCATGTCACATCCTCCTGCTTATATGGTCCTGAAGACACAGGATGCACACAAAGCTAGTTCCAGAGAAGGATGGAGAAAATTTTGGTAACACACCACTAAAGTGAGCCTGCTTCTCCAGCATTGTTAAGAGGCAGATGAATGATGGATATACCAGTCCCAGCTTACTTGACTAGTTATATGGGTCTGTAATATTAGAGATTACAGCGATGAACCACCTCATTATTGTTTGTCTTCAGAAACTGCTTTTTCTTGCTTTTTGACAGAGTTTAACCTGCTCCAAGAAATAATCCAGTCTTGCGGGAGATGCTGTCTTTAACATTTCTAACATAAATTTCAAGAATTTCCCTGAGAATGGCTGCCATGGGATTTTAATATCTGCTGAGCAGCTGAAGGAGTTCCTGAAGACTGTTGGAATGAGCCAAAGGCTGAGTGGGATAACAGCAGAATTCTGATGCAGCACTACAGGATGAGTCAGTCCCTTGTGGGAATGCCTAATGGCCTGTCTGTGGTACCAGTGCTTTCTGCACACCCTGTAGTTCTCCACCACTGCTGTTGTTTTTCCTCCCCAGTAGCTGCTGATTGTTACAAAAACCTAGACATGCAACAAGCGGACTCGGACACACCATCTACCACTCAAGCTGTCAACTCATCTGGACATGGCAAAGATCCCACCTTATTTCATTGGTCATACCCACCAACAATCATCAGCTGTCAGTGCACATGAGCCTCCACAGTACAGCATAAAGGTTTCCTGCAAGCTAAATTCTTCTGGCATCACCTTCTGCCACACTTCGCAGTTACATTTCTGCCTGTCACTGGGCAACTCCACTCTATTACAAGCTCAAAGAAGGGGTGCTGCACTGTTATAACTGGCCAAACCTCTGGTTGACCAAGCCTTGCAACATGGCAACCCCTTACCCTGTGATGAGAGAGGGATGTCAGGGGGAGAGTACAGTGCATCTCAGAGCTTGGGACTTAGCTGGGGATGTGTCTGTCCCCAGGGCTTCCAGACCACAATTTTGCCCTTTTCTCTGCAACCTACACAGCGAAAGTTGTGGTCTTCCTTCTCTGTCAGCTGCTATCATTCAGCTTCAGATATCAAAAGCCAGTTCACCAGCTAAAGCAAATGACATTCTCTGCAAATTCTGGTGTAATTTATGATCCACTCTACACACACTTCCAGACACATTTCTGTCTCCTCTTTGCACCCTTGCAGAATGGAAGACGGTGCATTTACAAAAGTCAAGCCCTTGGTAAACACTTCCTGGTATATAAGTTTCCATCATAAGGACAGTTATTCCTTCAGGCTGTAACAGTGCTAACTGCTGTATGAGCTATGTAATTAAATAGTTCAAAGCAGCAGCAGCTATCTGAAATGACGCCTTTTCTTCCCATTTGTATCATACTGTTTCCCTGTGGCTGGACCATCAATGTTTCCATGGTCTGATCATGAGTGCAAACCCAACAGTAAATGTGGGCAATGTGCAATTTATAATTCTCCAGTGGGACTCAGAAGTGAGTGTCTGGTGATTTCTGCTGTGCCCCAGGCCAGGGAAACCCTCTAATTGTCCACCAAGCTTCCAACAAACAGGTCAAACAGAGCACTCTTCCTTCTCGCTGTTCTCAGTTTGCCCTTCTGATGTTCACAATCTCAGAGGCTCTGAGAGAACTGCTCTCCACTTTATAGTTGGAAATTTCAGTGCCACCACAGGATCTCATTCATGATACATGGTGCCTTCTGTTACACCAGCATCAGCGCTGGAAAGGGTAACTTCTCTGATTTTAGGCTTTCATTGTGAAGCACGAGAGCCACCGGGTCAGATTTTTCTTCTTGGTTCTACAGAAAACTGCCTCACAGGCTTTTCTCTTTCTGGCCATTTCCAGTTTGTTTTCACAAGTTCATTTAAGTAACCAGTGTGGCTTGCCAAGAAATGCTTCTGCTGGTTTGGTTTTTTTTTTTTAAACAGCATCTTAGAATACATTTTTGAAAGAAAACTGAACTCATTAAAAATCACAAAGGAACTTGGTAAAAAAAAATATCTGCATGCAGAGTAAAATTCTGAGCCTTGCCATCCTCAATTTATCTGCTTATATTGACAAACAGCAAAACCCAGATAAAATTCATGAACAAGACTCATTTAAAAAATCTGACACTTTCTTATGAATATTTAGTAAACAGATTTGCAGTGCAGTGTAACAAGTACTTATGGCCTGGAACATCTACCACAGGCTAAAGCTTCTGTCTAAAACTACAGCAGAAATTGAAGAATGGGAAGGAAGAAGAACACAGAAATGAAGACAAAAAGGGGTGAGGAAAAGGTGAGGTGGGGATTATAATTTAGTATTTATGTTTTATCTGTCAATAGAAGGAATAGGGGACACATGTGCAGTCTAGTTAGCCATTGGTACTTTGTAACCTGTTTGTGACACATTTTGTATTAGGCTCTTAGTCTGATTTCAGGATTCTGATGTTTTTGCTGCTGCAAGTTACTGTTCTGTGCCACCGTGCTACTCCTCCAGCCCCCTTCCTGGATATCTTTTGCCTTTCAAAAGGTTCCCCAACCTGCTCCTTTGACAGGACATGTGTTTTGTGCCTTCCTGCTGCAGCCCTCAGGTGAAACTAACAAGAAGAAATACAAATAAAACCTTTACAGTTCTGTGCTTTACTTGATGTGGGCAGCACAAGCAGGAGCAGCTGCACAGAGTTCACGTGTTTCAAACCTGGAGATGCTTACAGATATCAAACATCAAAAACTCAAGCTCTTATCCCTTTGGATTTACCCTGGCAGAGCTACAGCTGCTCCATGTTTCCTGTTCATCTTTATTGCAATTCCTCTGTGAATTTTAGCAATGAGAGCTGGTGTGGTTGTAGAGAAGGAGAAAGCAGCAGAAAGACAGTGCCACTGTCTATAAATGCTTGCACAATCTGACCAGGGTCTTCAGCATTGGTGGGTTAACTAGATAGCAGCCTAATGCTTATCACATTACTCTCAGCAATGTCCATGGTCTTTTTTAGACCAGTAAGTGGTGTTTTGGTCCCAGGCAGCAAAACAGATGATGCCCTCAGATCCTCCCACATCTGCATCAGCTTCAGCATCACTGGAGCTTCCAGAGAAGATCTCTGTTACCATAGTGTTTTCTGTAAGGATGAGTGTGTGGTACAGGAGAAATGAGTAAGCATTTCCAATACTGGGTGTTGGGGGAAAAGAACATGTAATGTGGATTTGCAGAACATGTTCTGCAGTTACTCCTCTGGCATTCACAGTCAGCCACTCTTTCCATCTTAAAGCCTTGCATTTGGGACTCAGGTTGCCTGTGAAATGGCTCCTAAATGAAATATGGCATATAACTATCCACTGAAGACAAGTTTCTCTATATTTGCTTGTGTAATGGACTCTGTTTGCTCCACCTCCACCCATCAGATTTTGATTGCTCGGAGCCATTGCTAGGTCTGTTCTTAAACTACTGATGATCAGCTACTTGCTGCTGCATTGAAAGCATGGCTGTTACCTAGGGGAGGTGAAGGTCTCTCACCTTAGCACAAAATCTCTGCTACTTCAGAGTGTCACAGTCCACATAAGCATCTTCAGTAAGGTTTCCTGCTCAGTTAAGGTGGACAGATGGTGAAGACGGCCAGTAAAGGGACTGCTGGAACTACACACAAAGCAATGGATGTTCTCAAATCCAATAGTGACTCTCCAAGGGTAAGTGGGTGTTAAGTGGGAGCCCTGTGCCCCTGTGTGCAGACTGGGGGGAGTCTGGACCTCCATCCTTGCTTGGCCTCCTCAGCTTTCTCTGGAGTGCTTTGGAAGGTGCTGCAGAGGACCATTACCCTACCACCAGTGGGAAAAATTATACTCTAAGTGCTAGTCAGTCATTCCCCAGGGCCAACGAGCACAGGCTTCACCCACCCAGAGCAGCTTAGCAGTAACATTTCTCCCATTTAGTGAGTAAAAGGAAATTTTAAAAACCCCATAAATCAGAGAAGAAGAGGAAAACTCACACAGATTCAGTTAAAACCCCTTCCCAGATTCCCAAAGACTCTCACTATTTTATGTCTTCCTCATTCTTTTAGAGCTCACAGCAATAAAATCCATGCCAATATTCATGTGTTTTTTTGGCTCATAATTATTCATTTGTGAAGAGTTAAGGAACAACAGCTTATCATAGGTTTTGTAAGATAAAACCAGTGGTTTATTCATTAACCATAGGTAGAACCATCTAAAGTCTTTAAAATAACTCTTTGTCTTGGCAGACTTCAGATGACTCTTTTGGGAATTAGATGTATATTTATATGTTTGATTTTTTCAGACTCTATGGAAAGAGTATTTTTATAAAAGTATGTTTGCCTTTGCCTAATTTTGTATGATAAAGGGCAAGAGAGATTTTGCTAACACAGTACATTAGTGCGTCCACCCTCAGGAGGCTTTTCCAGATTTTACTGCATTCAACTGTTTCCCTAAGCACAGGAAATTTGCAGTATTTATAAACACAGGTGTTAAGCTAACAGCAGGGAAGCTGGCAAAATCCCTCAGCCTGTTCCAGCTGGAGGTGACTCTATCTAGTGGTGTCCTTTCAAAAGGAGACCATAGATCAAGTCCATAGATTGAGATCCAAATGACATTTTCTGCAGTTCTGGTGTCTCCTATTGTAAGAGCAACTTGCAAGCCTAAAGTTTCTCCTTTCAGCAGTCTCTTTCTGTATCACATTTAATGAAATGCTCAAGGTCACATTTTTAAGTGCTCAGCACCCACAATTAAACTCGGGCTTCTCAAAAGAAATACATCTTTTGTTTGTGCACTCACATAATAAGCTTCTCAAAAAGCATCTGTACCCAGTAAACTGAGATCTCCCAAAAAATCACACCACTTACATTGACACCTAATGAGGGCCTGAGTATTTTAGAAAAAACACCCTTCCTACATATCCGCATCACTGCAATTTGTCTTCATCCTGAAATACACAACTCCAGCTATATCAAACATGGTTCATTCTCCTCCTTTCTGAAGTGCTTCTCTCTTTTGTGTAAGGCACTCACCGGTAGGAACATAATCTTCCTCAATGCACCCAAACACGCCTGTCATCAAACTCATCTAGCAGCAACTTTATCAGGTTCCTAATCTGTCCTACATCTAGTTGGGTCCTTTCATGTAACCATATATGCATTACCTTGGGGGAAGGTAGTGGAAACTAAAGCAGAAAGCTACTGTTGCACAAAGTAACACAAGAAGCTGATGTGAATTCATGATCCTGATTTTTTTATCTTTGTAAATAAACAGCATGTGACTCCCAAAGAGTGACATTTGTGCATACTCTGCCCTTAAAAAAAAGCTGTTAACAGATGGTGTCCTATCCCACGGCAGAGACTTGGTGTTGACATAGAATGAAAGCATGATATTGGAAAAAAAAAAAAAAAAGGGAATCCATTAACTGGCAAACTAGATAGTTTTAAAGATGTTATTATAATGAGAAAAGGGGTGATGGTGGACAATTGTACCCGGGGGTAACTGTGAGGTTTTGTTCCATGTTGAAAGAAGGTAGAGAAAATCTCTCCATGAAAGTAAGGAACAGGAGAGCCAGAGTATTTTGATAAGGAGATGGAAACAAGGTGCAATAATAGAATGTTAGAGTTTACAAGATCATTCATAAATATGAAAGTCCACAACAGGGGTGATTTGTCCAGCATCTACCACTGCCAAATGTGCCTGAACACAAGGGATCAAATCTAAGAGATGATAAAGGATGAGTAAAGGAATTTTGTGGTAGATTTAGGAGATTTAGCAGTGTTCAAGGAAGTTTCTAAATGGCTTTTTTTCCTATGTGTGTGTCTTATTTCCCAGAATTTTAACATCCCTGAACTTGCAAGATGAATCTGCACTGGGTGAATGTTTTCTTCAGTAGAAATTATTTCCATCAGGCAAGGCACCTTAGCTGAAATAAAAATCTTTTGTGGGACTCTGTCACATTCAGGAAAATAAATTCTGGAAAAATGTAAGAATTGATCATTTCAGCTTAATCTTTTATTTTAGTAAAGCAAAAAGTTCTTCTTTGTCTTTCTCTAATATTGTTTTTGCTTTTATATTGGATGTTAACTTTGGCATGGTTAAGTTCCAGTGATTTTGACATTATTGAGAAAACAATCCATTAGCAATGAAGTGAAACAACTCAATATTTCCAGATAATTTTTAACTTTCATCCTGCCTGGAAATTTTGATGTTTTATTCCAGTTTGCAGTGAAAATAAATACAAATGTCAAAATTTCCTTTGGAATGGGATTTTCAGATTCTGACCAGTTCTAATCAACAACAAAGCCATCTGTTTTGTATTAATGACTTAGGGCAGTATGTAACACTGCAGATCAGGGTGATATTCTACTGCTCAGCATTGCTCAGGGAAGTCAATGACATATGGCAAGTTTCTTGCTCCTAGTTGTCTAAGGAAGTTTGAACTCTCCCTTTTTATTTTATTACTCAGGCTGTCTTGCCAGATTCATGGAATTCATCGTTCAGACCCAAGATTTTCCTGTGAATGCATGAGAAAACATCCTCCCAGTGACATATGGTACAGCCTACAGCCCCTGCATCTGAAGGGAACTCGTAATTCCCAAATTACAATGCAGAAATATGCTTCCATTTTACAAAGGTTTTTAGTTGATAAGTTAAATAAAATATTAATTCCATGATAAATTACTATTTTTGAACATTTATTGGAACCTATATCTATTTGTTTTCAAAGGAAAATTTCATCCAGATAACTTATCATTTGAAGTCTATTTGAGAAGTCATATTGATATAGAGGGCTGCAGCACCAATAAAATAAAGTAACATTTTAATAATGATTTGAGGCAATGTCTTTTTCTTCAATGTTCTTCTCTGCCTTCACAGATACATTCTTCATGTGTGCAGACAAGGTACAGGAAAACCACATAATTGCCTCATAGCTAGTCCTACAACTCAGCCTGCTTGCTGAAGTCAGTAAGACACCAGATCAGACACTTTGTTATGCCCACTGAAAAGTTTCCCATAGACAAGAGTGCAGTTATCTTTGGCGATCATAGAATCAAGGAGTTGGAAGGGACTTTCAAAGGTCATCCAGTCTAACCACCCTGTAGTGAGATCTTGCACCAGATCAGGTGGCTCAGAGCCTCGTCAAGCCTGGCCTTGAATATCTCCAGGGATGGGGCCTCCACCTCCTCTTTGAGCAAACTGTTCCAGTTTCTCACCACTCTCATTGAGAAGATCTTCTTCCTAATGTCCAATCTAAACCTGCCCTGCTCTTGCTTAAAAACATTGCCCCTCATCCTACCACCATCTTCTGACAAGCACTCCCTCACCAGCCCCCCTATCTCACCCATTATGGTTTTTTTCCCTTTTTCCTAACAATTAGTTGATTATTTGAGCCACCTTAAGCTACCAGCTTCTCCCCACTCTCTGTGGGCAGCTGACCTTGGAGCGTGCAATAGGCATTCAGTGTGGAGATACAGCTCTCTGTTCCCTCTGACGGCCATTTGTGCACTATCCTGATGGGAAACTTAGCCTGGATGTCATCTATAGGATTTCTGGAAGATTTTGATTTGCGCTCATTTTGACAGTCAGAGCAACATCCAGTCCTGACAGCCCACTGTGAAAAACACAGCCCCGCGTCCTGCTATTTCATGCATAACACAGTGTGCTGCCTGATTTTAGAAATTACTCAACGGGAATGAATTTGGGAGTTTGAACAACATGGTAAAGGTCGGTAAGCAAACTCCCTTAAGAGGCAAAGAAAAACATTTTACAAATGAAGTGTAAAAATAATTTGCTGTCCTTCCCTGTCCATTCCTAACACAGACACATATCAAAAAAAGCCTGTGTAATTTTATGTTCTTACTGTTACTTGTTACAAAAAAGTTACAAAAAAGCAAAATGCTAGCAGTTCTTGATATTAAGTGTAAGCAGTTGCCAAGCATTTAAACTACGTTTATGGCATTTTACAAAATAACCTTTGCAGTGGTATATGTCATGCAATCATAATATAATTAAAAACAATAAACCATTTGCAAGAAGTCAACAAAATTATTTACATGTTCATAGCATCACACAAATTGCATTTAGAAGTAAAAACAGTATAAAAAATAGGTCTGAATTTAGACTGAAAAATCTGAGTTATCTCAATTGAATTCAATTATCTCAATTGCCATAATTGAAAATTTTCTATAAATTCAATTAAGATGAACTCCTCCATAAATGAATGAGTTAACAATTTTTCTGCCTACACTATTAACATCCTCTGAGGTAGTAAACAATGTTCATCAGATAAATGGTGATCAACAAACAAATTGTATCATTATTGTAGAAAAAATTGGAGTGATAGAACTAGAAAACTACTTTCCAAAGCTTTATACTTTAGGAAAACCAGATTTTATCCAATATGGAATAAAGGATCATTTTTCACCACTTCCTAGTGACTGTAAACAAATAGAAGTGCTGATCCTATAACATTTTGAGGCCACTTTACTTTTACCTCTTTGCTGTCCTCAAGATGTCAGCTTCTCTGAGATTTCTTGTTTGTGACTTTTAGTGCCCCTCCTCATTTTTCACCTCCTAGGCTTTTGTTCATTGTGTTGCTATAGAAAGTGTTGTTCTTTCTTTCATGTTTTACTTCTTTTGTTCCCCTTATCTCTTATTTTTCATTACTGTTTCTTAAACACCTAGAACATACACCATCTTTCTGACATTTCTATTATCCCTTTATTATCTGAAATAGCCCGCATTGTATAATTGCTCTAAAATTTTTCTTTTATGCTCTGCATTTCTATTCCTACTATATACAGTGTCAAAACAGTATCCTAACAAAGAAATACATGATTACAAAAGAATCATGGCTTCGAACTTAGGAAAAAGACCATTTACGGCTTAATCTCTGTATTTCTCTATCTAATTTCTCTATCTAATTAAATAATAAAAAAAAAAAGAAGACTTATTTTGTACCTAATTCCTAGAAAATTATTACCACTTCATCCACCAATCTTTCACCCTGCTGTTTTTGTCCTAAAGACAGAGAACCAGTGCTGCTTTCATTAAGAGCAGTTTCTGAACTCCAAAGAGCATCATCACCAGTGTTTGATTAGAATTTCAGATTTTGATGATCTGATTCCTTTTCCTGGGGAACAATACTTTTCAGACATGGAAAGGAGTGGAATCATATATGAGCGTGTGAGATGCTGTTTTAATCAGAATTTTTTGCATGTGGCTAATGGAAGATTCACGAGTTAACTGATAGCCAGTATTTCAGATCCATTCAGTGGCATATGTTTTTATGCAATCATAATCTCAGTAAAGTAACTGAGATCATAAGCAGTAAAGTAACCTTTGCCTCTTGCATTCTCTATATCATGCCTTTTAAAAATAAGGGCCTTGTACATGAAATGTCTCCTTCTCACTGCTTGCTACATATAGCTTTCAAGATGCACTCAAAATATCTTCATCTGTCAGTTCTCTCTTCCACATCATCTTCACCAAGAAGTTGATTCCCAGCCCACTCCCTGGACACTGTGTGCTTCCTCTCACTTCATGCATCAAATACTTCTTAGTTTTCTCCGCTGCTACTAATGTTACGAAAAGCAGAGAAGTCCCACTGCTAAGAAACAGTGTGAGCACTAAAGAATCAACCCCCTGTTTGTAAAGTTCCATATAAAATCACCATACAAATCACTCATTCAGTAATAAAAGCACATCCTGACCCACCAAACATGTCTCATATACTAATGATTTCACTGGAAATTCACTTAAATCTGTGAGCAACACAGGGACCCTCCTGTGAATTGTCAATGGAATTCTCCAAGAAAGATTAAGAAATAGGTAGCCATGCAAATATATATAAAAAACTGATTTTCTACAAATGTTTTCTTTATTGAAAGAAGGATGTTTCACAGGAGATTCACTGTTTTTAATGAATGTTCTTGGAAAGGGAGGCATTTATGAAGAAGTAGTATAAATGGCACTGCAAGGTGCTCTGAAACCTATCACTCAGTAAGGATGTTTTCACATTAGTCTCCACAGGGTGATAAAACAGTCACTTATCAACAGTTTACCACCCATCACTTGGTAAGATTCGTTTGATCTCAATCTAAATGAACTATGTATCTGTCATCATATCACGAACAATTCAAACCCACATATGGTTCACTCACTTGTGATCAGATGGGAACTGGTTCTAGTGATCTCATACTGATTCATGAAAACTTCCATTGCTATATCTTGTGATTTCTCTGATCTTTAAAAAGTTGTCTGCTTTGGAGTTGGTTTTCATGCACACACACTCCTCCCCTCTCCACCCAAAAAAACCCCCCTGAAAAACGCCACACAACTTTGGGAGAAAGCCAGAATTTTCTTGGAAGATTCCTTGATGAAGGAGTAGGAGTGGGATAGAGCAATATCCTTGGATTTTGGCAGCAAACCTTTCTTCTGGCAACTTCATTAAAAAGCCATTCCACTTTATGAGTTATCAGCAAAGAGCTGGCATTTCTGAGCATGACTAATGGTCCTCCCTGTGCTGACAGAATTAGAAACATCAATAATTCTTAGATTAATTGCTTAGAAAATTTCCAAGAGGCAAACATTTCCTTATTTTTAGACCCTTGTTTTCTACTGTAGTCAAAGCAGTAGAGTCCAAAGTTCAGCTACACGTACTTCACTTAAACAATGTAATCCCTGTACTCTGAGTTTTATACGTGCACAGAGATAAATGTGCATCAGTGCTATGTGAGTGACAGGTACCCTCTGGCGAGTGCCCAATCTTCAGTTGCTGAATAAATCCTGATTTATCTCAGAGATCTGGAAGCAATCTTTTCTTGCCCACACATCAGTACTTCTTTCCATAGGAGTAAAGCACACAGACCTACTAGCACCTCCAGTAAGCACAGACTGCAACCAGGAAGGTGGAGGAGAATAGATGGCTCAGTCATAATTAATGTTGGCTCAGTCATAATTAAATTTTGTATGTGGCTAGCAAGAGAGAAATCCCCCTGTATTGGCCAAGAGGTGAGGTTCTGCACTGGCAGTGACATGGTCTTCTGGAGTCCTGACTTGACAGTTATTGCAGCCACCTCAAACACAAAGCTGAAATTTGGGGAGGTGGCTTGGATAAATGCCTCATCACTTAGATAAGTCTTTCTAAAAAAAAAAGGTCTTTTCAAGTAAGTTATTGTGTACCACTCTCCACCCACTGCTTAGATGCACATCTGGAAGTCTAGTAGTGGGTTTGCTTTCTGACCAGAGGTCTATACTAGCATTCCTGGAAGGCTCCATATGCTGCTCAGGGTACCAGATGATAGTCTTCAATGGCACAAAGCCTCACCTTCTTTTACACATTAAATGGACAGAAAATGATAAATACTGCAGAACTGTATGAGAATGGTTAAAACCTGCTGCTAAAACCCTGTATTTGTAAAGAAAGGCTTTCAGAAATCTTTTAGTTGACCACCTAATGAGGTAAAAATGAATGGACTCTCATAGGTACCTGAGTAGGTCAGACAAAGCAGCAAGCCCCAAGCTAAATACAAGGGAGAAGCAGGTTGCCTATGAATTTATCATCATTAATGCACTACAAACATGACAGAAAAGGGTAATTAGTATGTTTGAAGCAGAGAAGGATATTAGTTGAGCTGGAGGTGGTCATTAACCTCCATGGAGTAAGTTGTAGGCAGTCAGCACCTAAAATGCAGCAGATTACCAAAAGTGTGATGAGCAAACTGTGCCAGACTGAGACCCTGGTCTGTATTAGACACCTCGAGTTTACTTTAAAGATTTTATACACTCATTCTCTTCAGGATCAGGACTGCAATACCAGTATCAGAGTGGCCATTTTACAGAAGAACATTTTTTGATTGCCATTATACATCTCTGTATGTCTCAGTTGTCCATATGAGCTCACTGAGACTTGAAAGAATTCTCTTACACAGTCTAATCTTTTTCATTTTAAAGGAAGCAGATGATGCATTAGAAGATCTAGTGAGAAACATGCCTGGAACCCACTGAATTTGAAAACCCTAGGAGGCTTTGGCAAGTCCTTGTTTCACCTCACAATTTTTGGGATAATTAACTTCTGCTGATGAACTAGATGAGGTTGGAGGCTACTTGAAGATACAGGACACTACAGGAAAACACTTATTTCCAGGTGTGACGTCATTCCAGCCCAGGCTGTAATTCTTTACTGCTTCCTCCATGTAGCTGTCAGTCACTGATATACACCAAAGGTATATTCTTCTTTTTCATAGTATATAAACTAATCTAATCTAATTTAATCTAACCAAACATTATTGCCCTTACAGATGTCTTCTACTCTTAAACAATCATGGTGGCAACATTTATTTCACACCACATTGTCTAACTCTTGATTGATGGCAATAACACGTAGCATGAAGAAACAGAGAAGGCAAGTCCTGAACGCTATCATGGGACATTTCACAGGCAAGAAGATGCTCAGTTTTGCCAGCATCTTATCAGCAATGGGGTTCAAGTTGTTCATCTATACATTTGTGCCCCAAGGTAGAAGGGAGAACTGGGCTGCCCAGGCCAAACAGCATAAGTTGAGGCCATACCTGTAACCCTCTGTAACCCTCTGTAACCAGAAAGCTTGTGCGGTGTTACACTGAGTGGATTATGTGCTGTCCAGCTCCCTTGCAATCATGAGCATCAACATCTTAATATTTTTCACATTTCACCTAGAATCTAATTTCACTCTTGATTAAATCAAGACCAGTCCTTTTAGGCATAGCTTCAAAGTATGCCCAAAGTAAACAAAGATGCTCAGGAAAAGATTAGACACCTCAGGTTTATCATTAAATGATTTGTTCTCCAGAATACATGAGAGAGGCCCAAAGAAAAAGGCTTCTGTATGCTGTAGGTGGACCCAAGAAATTATGAAAAAAGCCACATTCTGGAGAATAAAAAAATCCTGCATTTGACAGAGGTTTTATACATAGCTAGGATGATTCTGTCTCACATTTCCGAGAATATATCTGCTTAATTACCACCATTACAATGGTCATAGTGGTGAAAGAATTCCTTAAAATTTGTATAATTTGTATTACATACACACATTCTACACAAAGCACAGACCGTTTTTTTCTAATACTGTTGCCAGATCTAACGCCCAAATTTAAACAAATTGTTGATGCAAAGAGGGATAAAAATATCACTGCTGAACTTAACAGGGCGTTGTTTCCTCAAAAATGCAGCACATGAACTTTGGAAGTAGTCTCAAACAAAAAAGCATTATTCAGTTGATTTTCTTTCTCTACAGAAGTCTATTTCAGCAGATTACCACTCTTGTCTCCATTGAATGGTCACTCGGGAAATCACATTTTCCATCCGGGAGCTCTGCAACTCTTATATATTCCAAACATAATTTACAAAGCTAGCAGCTAACAAAAGCATATTTAATTAAAATTTGACTGAAAAATGCCTGGAATATTTAATTCACAGAGGAAATTATGGCTCTTTGATGAGATGATCTTCTACAAACACACTGAGACCCTACTGAAAAATGCCATGGAATCACCATGGAAAAAGGGTGTCTGAGTGCATCTTATTTTTTCTGAAGATTTGATTGTTCAAAATAGGAAGCTCTCCTTGAGATACTCACAAGCTCATACTCAAGTATAGGAGCAAAGTTACACTCGATGGGACAGCAACACTTGTATGCCCCCTTGTGCACTCACATTTAGAAACCCTATTTGGGGGGAGAGCTGTGGTGTGACACAAGGGATGTTTCACCAATTTGCAAGTAAGGACTCGCTACATTTGAGGAAACACTGAATAAAAAGCTCAGGGTTTCAGAGCTTTTGAATTATAAGTAAATTTCCCCTCTCCAAAGTGACCATCCTCACTGCAACTAGAGAGATCCCACTGCAACTAGATTTCCACAACTAGTTTCAAAGGACTGTCTCAAGAATGAAGCATTAAGGGAAGACACATCTCTGCATTAGTATATATGCTCTAATTATATGAAAATAGGTGCAAGCTAGAGAATTGAGAGGCAGAAGCACACAAATTTCAACTCTTCCTACTATTTGGATTAGAAAATTCACCTTTATCTTTGTAATATATGTATATTTACATGTATCAACTATATATTTATGCACACATTATATATATCTGTGTGTGGCACGAGGGTGTCTGCATATATATATATATATACACACATATATAACATTATCTAAAACAGTACAGAAAGATGGACATATTTATAAGAGGAGAAAACAAGAGAATCCCTGATGAGGTTACCAGATAGGTTAATGCAAACCAGGGTGGAAGCAGGCTGCAGAGGTGGGATGTCTAACTGAACAGTGAATGCCTTGAGGAGAGAATCAAATGGGTCCCACAGGTCTGCTGGATGGGACAGAACTGAGGTAAGCCAACAGAGCTGCTTTGTTCAGAACAGACTGTACCTTCATGTGACCTTGGTGCTGTAGGTCTGTTGAACTGCTGCAGTGAAAGATGTGATCAGACATGCATGGACTGGGAAGCAGATGTTGGAAGCTGGGCACTTGCTTCTCTTTGGTGACTGCCAGCTAAAAAAGTGCCTTAAGTAAGGGCTGCCTAAAAATGTCCTGCGCACTGAATGGACTCTCTTCTGTTCCAAGGAGATTTTGTTTCTGCTCTGTGTAGGAAACAGATTATTTCTGTCCTACACCAGCTCAGCCAGACTAGGTAGCACTGCATCAAGCTTCCACCAAGTTATTCAGGGTAAGTCTTAGAATCATAGAATGGTTTGGGTTGGAAGGGATCTCAAAGATCATCTAGTTCCAACCCCCCTGCCATGGGCAGGACATCCTGCACTAGCTGAGGTTGCTCAATGCCTCATCCAGCCTGCCCTTGGATGTCTCCAGAGATGGGAACTCCACCACCTCTCTGGACAACCTATTCCAGTGTCTCATCCTCTCATGGTGAACACTTAAGTCCTTTCATTTTTCTCCCCAGTTCGCCTCTAGGCAGGTTCCACATACCCCTTTTTTCTCCTATCTCCTGCCTCTGCCCCACACCAACCCTTTGCCAGCCCATTGTCCCCCAAATCCCACACACCTGGGCTCCACTGGAAACTCCTCCTCTCCCCAGCTGTTCAAAATCAGCCCCCTCTCCTATATAACAGCAGTGGCAAAAAGAAGTAGCCACCATTTGCCCCCCTATGGGGCCTGAGGGAAGCTCCTCCTGGTGTCTCTGCTGCAGGACATCACTGGTGAGTTGCATTTTCCAAGGGGACATGGTGGGAGGAGAAAGGTCGGGGGGCCTGCTGGCCCCCCAGCCTGGTTAGGCAGGGGGAGGGATAGGTGAGGGAGAGGGCAATGGCCTTGTGCTTCCATTTCTTGACTTAATGCTTATACTACTGTTACAGGAAGAATAATTTCCTAAGGTTCAAGCTATCTATCAGCTGGACTTGCTGCCACTAGGGAAATGATGCTACTGGTGAATGGGAAACAGTGTAGGGAAATGAGATTTTTAAACAGTGGATAGTGCTCTTTGGGAACAAAATCATGAGAGGGTACCCATTTCATTACATAAATTACATTGATGAAAGCATCTTTTACAGCAATAACATCGGTAGCAACCTAACAAAATTATTGCACAGCCAAAAATAAAGGTAAAAACTAGACAGACATGACCTTTGCATGGTCAAAGGTTGAAGGGGCTGTTGGGCAGACAGCCCATCGCAGCTGAAGCGCACTCATTGTCAGTGGGCTGTTCACCTGCCTGCACAGAGGCAGCTGTTGGTGGAGATGTTGTGAGCACTATGCAGTGGCAGGGACTGCATGAAGCTTCTGTACACTCCACACATCTATCATTGTGGGACTTTCTGCTGCCACTGACCCTGACCTAAACTCCCTTTTTTGACAAGTCTGCTTCCATGTGGGATTGCAGTAAAAATCACAAACTGGATTTCCCTGCACAGCCTGCACACTGCCTTTAAGGGGAAAACAGCACAGTCCTTTGCAAAATCTTTAAATAAAAACCTTTTAAATGCAGCATAACTGCTGCATAATTGTGGTTAACATAATACATGAGTAGTTTCAAGATAGCAGCAGTACTACCTAGAGCAAACCTCAACACCAAGAGGAGACAGAAAACAATATTTCATTGTTTTCCTATTGTAACTCATCAAAAAGCTGATACTTGGAAGCTTCAAGTCAAGAAAATACTAAAGATGCAGTTAAACAGCATTGGACTAGAGCAACTGTCTTCAGAAGGGAAAGGAAGAGCAGTCTGAATTGGCCTTGTGGAATTCTTATCTCAAGGGCCAGTCCTCTAGGGCATTCACTTTCCTAACTCCCCAGTGCACCAAGGAAGTCTTTGGTGAAGAACTCAGGCACAGAGCAACAGGACCGGAATCCAAATGATTTTAGACATTGAAAGTAAGAATGAGATGAGAAATAGGGTCCATCCATCCAAAAGTACTCAAACCAAATAGATAAAAGTCCCTGCTCAGCACCCATTTGTCCCTGGAAGTGTGCAGGCATTGGAGGGTACCTTCTTACCACATTTTTCAGCATATGCCATGCTGGATAGCAGTCTCTATAGGAACTGGCATCTGCCTCATACTTGATCTTTCCTATGATCAAGAAGCAAGATATACCTTTGGCCTGAGAGAGACTAGTGGGGTGGCATGCAACAGGGAGATGTCAAGGCTCTTATGACATGAGGCACCACCAAAAGTTAGAGGAGAAATGTTAAACTTGGACAGTCCTATATTTGGTTTTCTCTGCCCATAAGGCTTTAATGGACAGGTCTATACAGTGACACACATGGCAACAGATCAAAAATAATCCATTATGTATCTAGGGGACCGCATGCACTGCAGCTATGACTCAGCAAACTCCTGGGTAATTGTGTCTCTTCACAAACCAGAAGTGCAATGATGTGGTGAAGAATCAGCTTATTGTTGGTCTCGTGTTTTAATATATCCCAGAGGTTTGTCCATATAGTGTGGATGTGGATGCTGAGATGGTACCTACACTCACAACACCTGGGCAGCTCACTAGGAGCTCTGATGGTGACATACAAATTCACAGAGAGCAGGACCCTGGCTCAGAAGTGTTTCTTTGGGTGGAAACCAGAGGTTTTGAAGCACATGCATAGTCCTCTGGGGCTGTTGGAGCCCATAACAAGAACTCCTGATCCATTTCCAACATAATGGTTTTCACATACATCTGACTGCTGCTAATGCCAGTCCTATATTCAGTGTTTAAGATGCAAAGAAACCAGTTTCCTCATCTCTACTCCTATGTTGTAGATGAAGTGCATGCTGGCATACATTAATTAACTTTTGCTATTTGTCTCTAGGAAAATAAGTAATTTTTTTTTACTAAAGTTTCTTAAGATGTCAGCTGTACCTTAGCAAATGGAATAAGGAGCATGTAATTAAAAATCTGTTCTTTCACTACTATTGACTGTAAAATAGAAATTCTGAAGGTTGTGGCCATGGTAACACACACTAGGTTAGGAAAAAGGAAATATCTGCAGTTACAATTCAACATAATGACCACTCATCTCTTTCTCAGAGCTGGAAATTTACAATCAAAGCTTTGAGTGTGCTGACACCTCCATTGTGATTTCTTCCTATGGATGTGGCATATTTAGTGTGCGAATCTACTGTGAGAAGGAGATGGTGAAGCTCAAGTGCTACATCTGCTCTTATTTGAAAGGAGAAAAGCTGCTCTTCTTTGGCAATGGGGTGGATCAATTTCTTTTGTGGAATATAATGTAACATGATGGAAGTGGGCCAGATCTTCCACTAACATGCAGCTACCTTGGGTGATGTGACTTGGATAATCCACCTTGCATGCCACAAGACACTGCAACTCCTCAAGCTCAAGCAGAGAAGATGGTTATCAGTCAGTTGTAGCCCAGTAAAATAAAAATCACAGCAGAGAGGGTCAGTACACGTTGAGACAGAGGTGGCAGGGGACAATAGGGATGTGCGCTACACAGAACCACCTCCAGGTGTTGGATGACTGAATCTGCTTGCACCAAGAGCCAGCAGTAAAGGGGCTTTTGTTAGTGCAGTGTTTTATACTCCTGCGTGACAACTCATTCAAACAGGAACTTATAAGGAGTCCAGGCAAAACACGTTTTTCCACCCAACTGCCTCATATCTGCCTTGGTTCATAAAATAATTGCATATGCTCCCCTGTGAAATGCAGACATGATGAAATTCCTGGAAGATCTGAAAATAAGCAGGCAAAGGAAGGCTTGGGGAACTGGTCCTGGTGAAAGCACTGATGGGTATTTTCGAAGGCTTCCTGAAAACCTTGTCTGTGGTCCACATCTAGAACTGAGGTGAACCCCAGCTGCTAGGTGGAGACTGGTTGTGAGGACGGTGTAAGTAAATAGGTTACTGCACCTTTCTGTATGGGCCACAGTTATAGACAGGGCAAGAGTGCCTGAAGATATGACATTCTTTGTGTGATTTCCCTTTGAACAGAATGCACTGTAAGCACCCAAGAAGCACAAACGGTGCTAATTTATTTGGATTTTGGTAGCATAGAAGCAATGTTTATTTTTTCCCAGAGGATTCCAAGCTAAAAAACCGTCACCTTACTGCAGAGGCTTTTAGTACTCTGGAACATTGCACATTTTTGCCTTCATAAAGGAAGACAATGCAACCAAAAAATTTCTTTTGCTGTGATCAATTATTTAAAATTATGTTAAACTAGCACATACTGAGCATATTGCTAGGGCAATGTAAATACTGCCTTGTCAACTATGAAGACAACAAAATGCTTGGAAAAGTTTGGTGTAGTTTGCAAACTCCCCTAGCTTGGCCAAGAGAAACAAAGCTACTGCCACCAACATTACATGGGCCTGTGATTTTGTAGCAATGTCATCCTTGCAGCACAGCCAGATGTAAAATTTAATTCAGTTTAATTGTGTAGGAAACTCTGGCCCCACTGGCAATGCAAGGCAGCTCAATCATGAGGGAAAATCAATGACCTGCGAAGACTTGTGATGCCTCAAGGGATGGGGAGGGCACAAAACACCTGACCTTCTCCTTGCTCATATGCTCCTTGGACATGTAGCCCACATTTTTCCCTACGTCTTGGCCACAGTGTAGTGGAGTCATTTCTGTCTCTGAACTTGCAAAAACAGGAAAATTCAGTGATTCCTCTGCTGAGGTCCAAGCTGCTATCCATCTTGAAACACCAACCTCTGCAATATCTATCCTTAAACTGTGCTGCCACAGGAGGCCTGTGGGTATTGAGCAATCCCCAGACAGCATCTGATCTTGTGTGATGCTCAGTCTGTTCAGTCATCCCTCATCCCAAATCAAGTGCAAAGGCACAAAGTGTCTGCCCAGCACTGCTGTATCACAGGTTCCTTTCTACCTTCTGCTGTCACCTCTTGCTGCTGGGCTGCAATAGCCTAAGGGAATCAGCATCTCCAGCTCCACTAGTACTCAGAAGCCACCCCTATTTCCAGGTCAGTAAAAGGATGGACTGGCAGTACTATCCAAAATTAATGAGTAAAGGAGGGATTGTCAGGAACTACTGCAGAAGTGGGGAGGGAAGGGACACGGGAAGAAAGATCTCCTAACGCAGGACAACACTCATCCTTGTTTTGCTCAGAAACCCTGCCCTTCACATGAGCTGCGAAGAGTGGCAGCAGATGCTGGTAACTGGAGGGAGGGGAGTTTTAGTGCTGCTCTCTTTCCTTCCCGAGAAGATTTGCTTTCGGAGGAGGAGGTCAGAGGTGCAGAGCAGCTACCTGAAGGAGGGCTTTTTGCCTGCTCCTCTGAAGTACTGGAAATTGAATGGATTGGAGTGTGCTGTGAAGCCTTACCTTACTGGAGTTCTTATCTTTTAAAATTAGGTTAGCAAATTCATTGCTACAGTAGCTTAATCTCAGAGTGCCTTATCTGTACATGATGGACTGGAATATGAACTAATTTTGTCAATAAAGTGACTGCCTGTCTTTCAATTGCCAGACACAATGAATTCAGTCTTCCCTTTGAGATGCTAAGCAGCTGCAGGCTGGTACAGTCCTCTCTCTGTGCTTTTGATTTGGATGCTTCCTATATCCAATTTATCTCAGCAAAAGACTATGCTCCAGGAGGGGAGGAAGGAAGAAATCTGACTTCAGCCATCTGGCAATATGTTGTGATACTGCACTTGCTGGCCCTGGGGTCTGTAGCTCCTAGGGACATCTCTGATTGATACCATGAGATCTGCGTGCTCAGGGGGTGCAGCTGCCTTGCTCTGCTCATCTTCAGCCTATATCCTATATTGACAAGAGACACAGAGACCAGCAGAAGTGTCCTGTCTGATGGGTTCAGGTCAGCAGGGAGCTTCCTTGGTGGAAGGGATCCTCCATTGGAAATTCATGAGCACAGCTCCCAGTGTTGCCTGAAGAGAGCAAGAGGGCTGGACTGTGTCAGAGCATGTATATGCTAAGTCCTTTGAATATTTTTCCAAGTCACATCTTTCCAATAGCAGCTCAGGAGGAGGCTATTTTAGTATCAAACTCTCCATGTTACTTACCAACAGAAAGCAGAGGACATCTGACTCTACATTCAGACACCTAAATTTAGTTGTCCCTATACGAGGACTAGAAATAATGGATGTAAATTGGAAGGGGGTAGATTCAGGCTAGATATAAGAAAGAAATTCTTTACAGTGAGGGTGGTGAAACACTGGAACAGGTTGCCCAGAGAGGTTGTGGATGGCTCATCTCTGGAGGTGTTTAAGGCCAGGCTGGACAAGGCACTGAGCAACCTGATCTAGTGGGAGGTGTCCCTGTCTATGTCAGGGGTGTTGGAACTTGATGATCTTTAAGGTTCCTTCCAACCCGAACTATTCTATGATTCTATACAAGCTACAAAAATTTAGTCAATAAAATCTCTAGAGTCCTGAGGAAGCTCCAAATTCATGGGCTGTTTTCAGGCAGAAACAGAAATATTGTAGTCTAGTTTAACAAAACTGCTGGAGGAAAACAGTCTCAGTTCGCTCAACTTCTAAAGTCAAACTGAATTATATCATCTGTTGTTGTGGTGGTGGAGCTACTCAATTTAGGCAAAAAGAGCTGAAAAATGCAACCTCATGCCAAATTAAAGCCTTTTCTGCGTTGTTGCTCAGCAGAAAAATCCTTAAAACAATTACTCTTAGAGCTGCATCCTGGATAATTATCCATCAAGCAAGAAAGATCCAAGTCTGGAACAACATGGGAGCATCTAGTCCTTGGGTTTTCAACATCTAAATTGTAGACACAATGTGAAGACTTGTCAGCCAGCCCTCAATACGCAAAGGTGAAAATTTATTCTTCAGATCAGAGAATGGTCTAATGATAATAAAAGAAAAGCTGAATTATAATGCATGGAACAGTCCTAACTGCACTGATTTGATGTTTCTGCAGGCTTCTTCCTCTCCTTTTTAAAGGGAGAACAATCCAGCTCCCATTTATGTAATACGTTCAGAAGAACTAACTGGTAACATTAAGATATATCTAAAACTTGAACTGCTCAAGGGAAGAAGGGCCAGGACTGCTTTTCCTGTCATGAAAAGGGCAGCCAAATATTCAATAATTTCTCCTCTCTTGCTTTATTTGATTCTAGAAGAGAAGTAGCTGTGTTCTCTGGTTTGTGGGATGTCACCACCAACTCCTCCAATAGTCTCTAAACCATTTGGCACAAAGATAAAAAGAAGACAGATTTTTGCAAGGAGTCATGGGGAAATATTGAGGGAGAAGTCTTGCAGTCTTAATTGAAGAACTAGCAGGAATGTTGTTTTAGGACTACAAGATAATAATAGTCTCGCTGATTTGAATGTAAAGGGTACAAATACAATTTTTGCTATTCCTCTGCAGGCCAAGATCTGAGGAACACAGGCCAGAACACAAAAGAATCTTTACCCCATTCCAAATTCCCATAAAAAAGTGTACTAAGATTGAATAATGACTTAAATAATTTGAATCATGAATTTGGCTTCATAACCTTCTGGGAGACTGAAGTATAGCAAAACATGTCTGCTAACACCCCGACTTGACCACCACAGTTGGCAAGTCCTGCTGATGAGAGATCTCAGACTAAAGATGCAGAAATGTTAAGAGTTTAGAACTGAAGTTCCTTGGCAGAACTGACCATATGTGGGAACTCCATAGAGTATCTGCCTGCAGTGGCTTTCAAACCAGCATGTAAGCTTTCATTACTAATAGATTTATAAATGTATATAAGCAGGTTAATTCAAAGCCATTTAGGTAAAATCAAAGAAAATAATTCCTGATGGGGAATGTGCTGGACAGAGTCAGGCAGATGTTTCCTCTTTAAGGGTCATAGTTTGAAATGAAAGGAAAATCTCAGGTGGAAAATGGTGACAATAGAGTTCTTCGAAGATGAGTCTTGACAAGGATAGTGTTTAACATTTTCTTTGATAACTGAGATGCATCATCTCAAAGCACTGCAGTTGCTGGTGACATGAAGGTGGGAGGCCCTGTCAACTGGACAGATGGGCAACTACACAGGAAGAATGGGATGATTTTCGCACTGGAATACTGCGATGGAATGAAGTCCTTTATTATAAAAGGTGGTTTCTGAAAAAACAGTAGAAAGAGCTGATTCTCTTAACTAGAAAAGAAGAAATGGGAACAAGAGCTGAAGACCTTATATAGCTACAAGATAACTGGAAAACACCAACATAATGCAACTACAAGAGGCAAATGATGCTTCCTAATCATAGAATAGTTTGGGTTGGAAGGGACCTTAAAGATCATCGAGTTCCAACCCCCCTGCATAGACAGGGACACCTCCCACTAGTTCAGGCTGCTCAGTGCCATGTCCAGCCTGGTCTTGAACACCTGCAGAGAGGGGGCGTCCACAACCTCTCTGGGCAACCTGTTCCAGTGTTTCACCACCCTCACTGTAAAGAATTTCTTTCTTATGTCGAGTCTAAATCTACCTCCTTCCAATTTACATCCGTTGTTTCTGGTCCTCCCATCTGATATCATATTAAAAAGTCCTTCCCCTGCCTTTCTGTAGGACCCCCTCAGGTGCTGATAAGTTACTATGAGGTCCCCCCTGAGCCTTCTCTTTTCCAGGCTGAACAACCCCAACTCCTTCAGCCTGTCTTCATAGGGCAGCTGCTCCAGCCCTTTGACCATCTTCTAATGAACCTACTGAGACTGATCTGGTGACTTCATGAAGAGGGAAGAACCAACACTAGCAATAAAAACACAGCAGATTGTACAAGGGTTTGGAGATGTGGGAGCTCACCTGGATGACTGCAGTGCACGTTCAGGAAAGCATGCTCAGGAAAAGGGATTTTAGCCCGCAGTGCTTGCAGAGCAGGGCTGTTAATCCAAATAAGGGAATGGAAAGACTGTGCTCTCAAAGGAGACCAGAGGCTGTTTAGCCTAGCTAAAGAAAGGCCAAGACGGGATATGGTTGTAGTCTATAAATACATCATAGGGGGTAAACACTAGGGAAGGAGAAAAGCTGTATAAACTGAAGGACAATGCTGGCGCACAAACAAATGGGTACAAAGTAGCCATGAATAAGTTTTGGCTGGGAATGAGAAGCAAATCTCTAAACAGTGGAGCAGCAAATTATGTGGAAAACTCTTCTCCAAGGATCACAAGACAAATGGCCTAGCTCATGTGAAAACAGATCTTGAAAAACACATGAATAGGGTCTATATGACACAGATACCTGCAGGAGGCTGAATGAGCCAAGAAGCTCTCTCCTGTCCATCCTTCCTCTGGAAGAGAAATGGCATCCTAAAACTTCTTACAGTGGGGAGAGTCTTTTCGACACAAACTATCACCAAGAGGAGAGTCAAAGGCAAAAATGTTAAGTAAATGTCTTTATGGTATCTCTATCTTCCTCTACAGTATATGATCTTCTATGGCTGTACATCAGTATTGCTAGCTGCAGGAATGTGAGCAGAGTCTCAGACAAGCAGATGAGTGAGTGCCAGGACACAGCAGACAGGTCAGGAGAGCCAGCCAGCTCTACCAATTCAAGCAGCAATGCAATTATTGCAAAATGTTTAATTGAAATTAGGATTTACAAATAACCTCAAAAAAAATTCACAACTGGATTGGCTTAACTTTGGAGTCAAGAGGATTGTGTTGTCCAAATCTGTGAAAGAATAAATTTTCCATTTTCTTTAAAAGTGAATAATGTGCTCTATTTATCTTCAGCTGATCCTGGGGCCCTGGACCAGCTGGAGACAGTTTTCAAGATCCACAGATCATCAAGGGCTCAGAGGGGGACCAGCACAGGACAGAATCAGGAACTGCTCAACCAGAACAAAGAGGCTGTTGATGCATAAAACCCCAATGCACATCCTCCTGTCCTAGTTCTGATGGTGAGGAGACACCTTGCACCATATTCCCCTTAAGACACACCATGACAGATAGGGAGGAACCCCTCCACTTACCACCTTCACACAGCAGCACCCTGGATGTACAGCACTTGTCCCACTGCTACTGTGCACAGGTGCTGCTCCATCCTGCACTGCATATCCCTGCACTTCAAATCCCACATCCCCACTGTTACATCACATAGTCCTCTGATGCCGAGCAACCTTATTTCCTCACTAGCCTCAGCACACACAGCCGTTCCTTCACAGGGAGAAAAATGGCCCGCAGATATCATGGCTGGAAAGTATTTCATGTAACAAACCTATATAATAATTCACCCCTTGGATGTGTCTTCTCTATGTTTGTATATTACAAATGACAATTTTAGGGAGGGCTGCTCCTTGTAGCAAGTAACAGATTCTTTGGATGCTGCAAGGTACAGGAGATGTTTGATTCTGCTGTTTAGCTGCCAGGTGATTACATGCAAAGCTAACCTCTACTAAAGCTGCCAACTTACCACCTAATGAGGAAGAACAGAAGTGGAAGGGAGCCGTGGTGAATTACACCACATTTATCTTTGTAAAACAAAAACTATCCATGCAGAGAGGAACATTAGTTCTCTACTACCTGAGGAGCTTCCAGAGGGCAACACTGAGCCCAGTGAAACTTTCAAGATGAGCTAGGGAGATCGAGGGTCTGGCAGCCTGAAGTCTTTGACCACATTTTGGCTACCTCATGAATTTCCTCAGGGTAGGAAAAAATAGCTGAGAACAGATATCACAGTATGTAACAAATTAGTTAGATGCAAATTTCTCTCAGGGGCTGTGTAATATAGTTAACTGCTATTAGAAACCACCACCTTTTAGAAACACCAAAACTAATTAGCTTACGTAACTGCATTAGATGAAGAAGGTGCATGTTACTGATCTTTCCTTAATGGCAATGTAACATAGGTCTTCCTTTTGTCCACTTATAATTAAAATAATTTTCTTTGTGTATTAGATTCAGTGGCTTATAATGAAATGCAATAAAGATTCCTAGAGTAAATTACATTTTTCTTAATATGTTTAAACAATTTTATGGAGTTTTTATTGATTGGAGAGCAGTTTCAGGAATAATGTGCTTAAACAGACATGACAAACTGTCCAATTACCCAGCACTTCTCAAGACTAATGCCTGAAGTAATGAACATGTCACACAATGGTGCTGCTCCCATTTGTGCCAGATGCCTGAGAGGGAGCTGTCATAAGTCATTGCAACTGGTGTGGCGAGGGATTACTGCAAGGACTAGAAAAAAAGCCTGTCACAGTATTGTGTGCACAAATTTATGAAATCTGTGAAATCTTGATCAAAATTATTCACCATCAGACACAGATAACTAATGAGTTAGGAATAGGGGCTTACGTTCAGTTGAGCACTGGCAATTGGGACAATTGTGTTCTTCAGTGGAAAGTTTGAAGCAAAATACAAAATATGATACATAACAAAGAATGCAAACACTGATGAGACATGCAAATGGCAGAAAAGGCTTTTACTATTTAGTGAAACAACTGTGCTTTACAACGGGAGCACATTTTGAGATGTCAAGGAATTGTACTTTAGAGCCAGATAGAGTAAGATAAATTTCTAGTTACTAAGTTTTTGCATTTATGTGATGATGCTTAGAAGAAAAACTTTTGTCCTGTTTTATGAAAGAAATATTGTCACCTGCTGTTGATCTTTCTTTTAGAAAGACCTATTTCTGTGTCACTAGTGAGAGCAGTTGTGTAGCTATAAATGCACAGCAGGCTGTACGGGACAGATCTTTAATTACACCTATCCTCCCATCAGTTCACACTGGAACACAATTACTCCAGGGTAATAAGGCTTTAAAAATATTCAATTACTATGAAAAAATGTCTTAATTATCCTCCTAAGTTCTCTGCATTTTTTTTGAGCAATATGAGCACAGCAACTTCTGTTTGGAAGTTAATGGGAAAAACTTCAGTTTCATGCAGTCATGCCCATGTCCTGTTTTACTAAAATCCTGGGTTCTGCTTCACCAAACCCCACAGTTCCAAAAAGCCCCGACTATCCTGGTGCTCTGCAAGGCTTTGACATACAGCTGCAATGGCTCCCATGAAAGTACCTGCTAAGATGTTGCGGTTGCATTTATGTGACTGATGTGGCCACTGACATTAAATATTTCACCTGGGTTTACACATGAGTCCATGGAGGGGTTTAAATAAAGACCCCAGCCTGAAGAGTCCTAGCATGACAGATTTTGCCTGCTAGCAAGTGTCATAACCAGGCTCGGCTTGGCACCTGATAAATGAACTGCATTTCCAGGATGCAGCAAGGCGGAGGCATGGTCCTGTCCCACTGGCCAAGTGGCTGGAGATGTCCCCAAGGACAGCCTACTGCCACGAAACAGAGGCACAGGCAGCAGATACAACCATGAAATCCAGAGAAAGTGAAAACATTCCGTGTTGAACAGAGGAAGTAATAAAAACAATACAACAAGCTTGCAAATCGGGCAAGGAGATGGGTAAATGCTCCCCTGGCTCTCTTGAACCCCACTGACATTATGCTCCAAGGCTATAAAATGCAAAGGTTGAATTCAATAAAAATAGAAGCACCAGGATAAAACTGCACCCAGAAATCTCCTTTACTTTTTATCTCTTTCAAGACTGAATTTTTACAAGAAAGAGAATCTGGACATCACTTCCCTATTATAGAGTAAAATGTGAAGTACTTGGCAGAACAGGACGGCAGAGGTGGTGCTGCACATAGGGCTGTGGCACTACTTGCTTCAAGAAGAGAAGGATTTAGAAAATAGACTTTATGCACAACACAGCATTAGAGGAGTGGATCATGTTGGTCTCTCTTCGAGAAGGTAAATAATGTAATAATAATATATATTATAATAATCTGCCAGTTGGATAACAATTTACCTGTTTGGGAGAAATAGCAGTGCAAGAGAGGTGCAGCGTATCCACTGCATATCCACCTCTGCAGCTTCCACATCTTTAAAACGGATGCATCTTAACCAATACAATGTTTAGTACTGAAGTAGGCAGTATGAAGTGTGTGTACTAAGGAACAACATGAAATCAGCATCAAACCCACGCATAGGGGAAAAGAAAGCTGTGATCAGAATCAGGTCAGCACTGTACGTGAGAATGTTCTTCTATAAAGACAGCTGTTTCTCTATAGCCTTAAGGTTTGTCTTTATCCTCCCTTCTAGCCACGTTCCCCACTTCCTCCACTCTGGTCCTATTAAAAGCCACTGCTTTGTTCCACAGACTGGAGCTGCCAGCCTTTTTGTCATGCCTCAATGGGCTGATTTCCTGATGGTGGCCATGTCGAGATCTTGCAGCTCATAAGCTCTGTCCAGCCCTGGGCTTCAGAAAAAACACTTTTCTGTTTTTGATTTTTTTTTTTCCCAAGGATTCCCATCCAGCTATGTGTGATGACATTAACCACATCACCTGTGACTACAAAGCAAATACATCTGGGAACACTCCTCTTCACAGAGACCAACTGGCACAGAAATCCCCGCATCCATTCTGCTGAACTTTGCACCCTCCTGAACAGTGACCTTGTGACATCTGCCAATGGGACAGACCTAAGTGGTACAGGCTACATTGCAGACTGGGTTGGGCACCAGCTGGGAGGATATGAATTGTCTGGGAGGAAAACTGGGTAAGGAATCATTCTGGATGGAGAATGGAATCCATCACTGAGTTCTGGTGCTGCGGATGACCCCTGTTTTATGTAGAATGGACACAGACAGCAGCTGTAGTACAGGCACAGCCATTACCTCAAGAAAATGGGTAACTTGTCACCTACTTAAAAGATAACACTAAAATAAAAAATGTCAAGGTCTGGGGAAAGCAAGCTCTTATGTACTGGGAAAGGTGTACTGAGAGAGAATTATGAAGTAAACCCTGGGTCCAAAACAGTTGGGACACACTCTGCAAGTGGCTTTGGGTTCTGTGATGGGCTTGCTTGAATTAAGTCAGGTGGAGTTTTCTGAAAAGGACCCAGAGTTTAATGAGGAAATCAAAAATCAGACAAGGAATCATCCTACTATCTCTTCTTTCACCTGTTGTCATCTTTGAAAGAACTGTGCTTTTCTAATCAGGGTATCACAAGCACTCCATAGACATGGTAAGTGGGGGCTACAGCCCTGCACAGCAGCTTTGTTGCCTGGGTTCAAAGAGAAAAGGTTGCCACTGCTGTACAGAAAGAAACCAAATCTCACAAAGCAGTAGATCCAGGTGAACATTCTGAACTTGTCTTCACAATCCACCAAAAGCCCACAGAGTTGGCATGGAACATGTTATACTGCTGTTTCATCAGCTTTCTTTTATTCCTGCCATTAGCTGATCAGTACTGGTATGGCTCTCCTGCCTGCAGCATCCTGTGCCAAGGGAAGACACAGGTGACATCTGGGCCACTGTTACAGGCAGCTCCACAGGTCCTCTTGACAAAAGGGACCAGCTGCCTTCCCACATGGGCTAAAACCTTGTAGAGGAGAGATAAAAGAAGAAACTGTGGTGGAACTGCTGCCCTGATAATGCTGGAGGAAGAGCAGCTATGGTCTGAGCTGGTGTTTTCAGTTCCTGACATGACACTGCCCTGGTGTGTGTTGCTCTGTGTGTTGGCTCGAAATTCCATGGGTGGTATGGACCCACCAGCAGAGACAGGGGCTGCTCTCTCATAGGCACTCTTATTTCAATTTTTTTGGGGGGAAAGTGCCTTTTGTTTCAGGAAGAAGTCTTCAAACACTGCTCCCTGGATTTTCTTCTACAAAAGAAGTATGAGGAAATAGAAACCTGTATTTTGTTCAGAGACTAATTCCTCTTTCCACTGCTCTTGACCTCCCCAAGTCCCAGCACTTCTGCCTTTCACTCAGCTCTGCCTCTCAGCTCTTACCTTAACAGACACAAATGAGCCTTCCTTTGCAGGAATCACTCAGCTCCCTCCTCAGGCTCTGACAGCAGAGGAATGGCAAAATGTAGAGGATCTTGCTGCAGATATGCCTATTGCTTTCTTCAAAAAGGTGGCTCTTTTATAATTATATGACCAAACAGTTCCACACAGAGACCACAGAGCTGTAAGCAGTTTAACATCATGGTGCCATCAAACATTATATACACTGCAAACCATGTTGGGGATATTGACTAAGGAAACTCTTCAACATGTCAAAGAAAAATGGAAAATTTCAGAAACGTTCTTAGTTTTCAGTAGTAAAATAATGGAAAGTGAAGGGTGAAGTGAAATATTTGAAAGTGAAGTATGCATGCTATGTCAAATCAGCGATAATGTTTAAGCAAGAGGAGACCATGGTTATCCTTGGCTGGCTGGAATTTTGCACTTCCTCTTGTCCACATGAGCCTGCAAAATAAGTCTATAAAAATGCAGGCTATCCTTCAGAGGAGACTGTTCTAGTCGAGTCAGAATGACTTTATATGAAAATCCTCATGCAAGATAAACAGTTATGAATAGGACGCTTGACAGACAGGTCCAGAGGACAACAGACAGTATTTCTGCTGAGATATAATTGCTCTAATTGGACCTGGGGTTGCTAAAATGGTAAAGTTAAAGAGGACTCAGCAATCATGCTGCCATTCTGCACAAAAGAATAGTGTTGTGATAGAAAGCATATAGCGGTTGTGGAAATAATCAACGGCTTTGTGTTCGCTTCCCCCTGGCATCTTGGATTTGCCATTAGGAGCATGCACACAACATGAGAAGAATATTTTCTTTAGAGTTAAAAGTTCTCAGGGCTGAATTGCTTAATGGCTGAAGTCTCTTAGAGTATTATTCAGCTGAAGTTAGACACTTCAAATGAGATGGATCCATTGTGTTTCTGCAGTCCTGGAGAGAAGCAGAGAGGCTATGTGAGGCTTAATCAGGAAATCTTCCTGCTGTAGGAGAGAAGGAATTTCGTGAGGAAAGAAGGTAACTTTGACCTTCTTCAGCTTTAACTTGTCTCCTCCGGAGTGAAAGCCTATGAACTACCTGATCTGCTTGTCTAATAAACCCTTGGGTCTCCCAAAACCTTCTATAAACCTCCAAAGCCCTCTTCTTTAGTATGAGAACAAGCATGAAGCTCTTAAAGACAATCTTTTTTTCTCCAGTAGCATTGGCTGTGCAGGGGTTGACTGAGAAAACATGGTTTCTACAGCCCTATTTTGAATACATGACAGAGCAGCCCTTTTAGCTATCGCCACATCAGATGGCAAAATAGTGACAGAGTATAGGGGTTTGCTTCCCTGACTCCCTCAAGTACCTCCCTGTCACATGAGGTTTGTCTGGGTCATGTCATGGACAATCTGTGACATTGGGCAATGCTACCAGAGGCTCATGTCGGGGCAAACACAGCAATGATCCCAGAACAGCCAAGAAAGGGGCCACATCCCACTATTTCCTGGTCACTTAGTCCTGCCCAGTCACCACCAGTCTCATTGTCCATTCCACTCCCATCTGTCCTGCTCCTGAGCCTCCATTCTCTCAGTGGTGAAATACTGCCCACTGCTAAGAGGCTTTGTGACAAATGTGGCAGGTATAAACCTGTCTCAAAGCCTTCCAGTCCCACTGTGCACCTGCTGCTGAGCACAGATGAAGGCGGCTGAAGCACCCTCTCTGTCCCTCCAGAGTTTCTAAGTAATTCTGCAGAAATACGGGTGTGATGCTCAGGAGCTTGTGTCCCGCCTGCCAACCAGCACTTGCACAAGTGTCCCCAGGCAAGGGCACTTCTCCATGTAGAGCCAACCTAGCTTACTGCCCCATCCCAAAGAAAAATTTCTTCTGAGGTCACCTGCCACAATGCCCTGCAGCTTCTCTAGTTTTTTGCTTATATTGCAAGTACCAGATAACAAGTTGCAGGCTGTGCATTCTGGATCATCCTTACCCACAATGTGGGAGGAGAGAGCAAACGCCCTTCCTTGCACCACCCAGCCAGGAAGGTGACCCTGGGAAGGTATGGGAAAATGGTCTTGTTGCTCAGAGCAGCCCTGAGGATGACAGTGTTCCCAAACCACTATGAACCATGCTACCAGCCAGCCCATTTATCCATGCAGTCCTGGGTTCATAGGTCCACACATCTTTTCCTGCCCAGCTCTGACATTTCCTCTGGAGGAGCAATGGGTGTCTCCTTCTGCAGGACCATGAGAGATGTGCAGGGGCACTGAAGCATTAAATATGACCTGCACTCATTTTCCTCCCAACACTGGCTATGGTTTGTGCATCATGGACTCTTCTCCAATGCTCCAGCAAGGTGGTAGGAAAAATTGGCTATGGATGATGCTCTCCAAAGGAGCATTTCAGAAAAAAAGCAGATAGGACCCAACAAACACAAGTCCAACTGAAATTAGAGGATGTGCTCATTTCCAGGTAGTAAGTCTATGATAAGCCAGACTGTAATGGGAATAACCAAAGAACCTTTAAGGACTGACATCTGCACAATGCTGTGAACACATTCAGCAAGAAGTCTTGAATTAAAAAAGAAGAGAAAGAGAGCTAAACTGAGACTCCATCCTCTGTTCTTTCCTGTGAGAGAAGGCATTGCTGGGAATTCTGGGCAATGGGCAAATTAAAACCAGTGTTTCAGCCCAAACAACAAGCTTCTTGACTTTTCTGGATGTAAATCAGATCAGTACATTATCTCAGTGTCATTTTGTGGCTGAAAGCAATTCAGAAACTATCAGCACAGTCAGGCTGAAATTCAGCAGAACAGGATCTGAGCACTTCAGCTCTTAATGATTAGATGTTTCTGTGGAAATGAATCTTCCAAAAAAATGAAGTTTGGCAGAAAGTTGACAGCCTGTGGAGACCACAGAAGGGAGAGGAGCTTTACAACTCGGCCTTCGCATTTTCTGCCTATAGGATTTCAGAATTTGCTAAAGTTGTAGTGAGGGCAGCTCCTTCACAGCACTCCCTCTGGGAAATATCACATTCAGCAATTCCTGAATTACAGTTTCTAATTATATTTTCATACTGTAATGCTTTCTGAAATGCAAATTTGATGACAGAATAATTCAATCCATGTAAAATAATTACAAAATTACAGTTTTTCAAACCTCAACTCGTGCTCCCTGCTATTTAGGAAGATAAATTTAACAGCAGCAAAAGTACAGCCAAAACACAGTCTATTTTCTTAACTGTTATCTGACAATAACTGTCTGCAGAGATTTTGGCTCACCACAGAAGATCATTTCTAAAATATGACTACCAAAAACATTCCAGAGCTAGTTTTTTTTGTTACTTTAGCTTGGAACCAACAGTCGGGTCAACTTTTATGTTGCAGTTTGAATACCATATGTGTGGCATCTGTGTCTAATTGCAAAAGCAACTGTTGATTGAAATGCCAAATCTGTGCCACAGCTCAGTTACCATTTAAACCAGTTGTTGCTAATGTTGGAGTGGGACACTGAATTAGCACAATGTAATGATTTTTAGCAGGGTGGAAATCAACTTCTCCCACATGCAATTTAAGAAGTTGAAACTCCATACTGCAACACTGTTTGACAATTTGCCTCCACCCTATATGAGAGATTTCATCCCTTCCCTAAATTATCACCTTATCATAGAGGCTGGGATCTTTAAAAAGACAGCAGAAATCTCACTTTGTTTGAAAAAATGCAAGGAGTCAGTGTGTTGTGTTGCAAGGTTCTTTTAGGCTTTATTATGCTTTCAACCTAAATTTAGATTGTCATTGTCTATCAAGTCAAACAGATCAAGGTAGAGCACACGCAAGGCTTGAGGGTGTTATTATTACTAGGCTGGAGGCATCAACAGCTCATGTCTGTCTTTTAATTTCCCCAGCCTCATCCAGTTTTGTGAAAAGTGACTCCAAGAGATCTCAGTTCTGTTTAACTGAGGTCCCTCCTAAGGTGAAGTGCTCCAGTTCCCTAGGAATTGATGGTCTGGGTCTGGCCCCCTTCTTCATGGCCTAGGAGACAGCCAGAAAATATTGTCTCCTCCTCATGTGCATGCAGGAGGGTGACATTTTCAAATGATATGAAGGCTGCAGGGAGAAACAGGGGTCAACCTGTCACCCCCAGAAGAAGAGAGAGTGTAACCAAGCCCATTTTTTCTCTCTTTCAGAGGATTTCAATTCCAAGTAAGATGGCAATGCAGCAGTTGTGGCTCAGGGCAGAAGCTGGGGGATGGGCTGCAGACACCTTCACCCCCATCCTCAGCAGTAGGAAGGAATTTACAAAATGTTCTTTTTTCATGGTGTGGGAAACCACGGTAGGGCAGAGATGGTAGGATGCTTAGCATTGCAATTTCACACACTCCCAGGCTAAAATCCAGCTGTTGGTTGAAAGGGTTTTGTATAGTAAAAGCGAGAGGATCAAATCACTGAGCAGAGGCACATAGCCCCTGGATGACACACACCATGCCCTGCCCTTTCTCTGAGGTGGGGCTCATGTCTTTTCCTCATGTTGCAGACGCCTGCACTGCCTGTGAGCTGCCTGCCTGACCACAACTCAGCCATCCTCACCTCCAGGGCTTGAAGGTTACAAAGCCTCCAAGAATCAATGAGAGGAGGCACAGATAATCACTCTGCCAAGTAGGACACATCCCTGTGCAACATATGCAATACTCAGGAGGTTCTCCAGCACCATTGCCTCCTGTCACAACATGGGTACAAGCCTTCTGGTAAAAGATGAAGCAATTTATCATTCTCCTCTCCCAGGTCAAGTTAGTGCCTTCTGAAGACCTGCTCAGTATTGATAAAGCAATGTAAGTCCATTCCAGGCAGAGATGAGGAACCGATTTTTAAAGTAATAACTCTTGAGAAAATGGTGTATTTATTACTTTTCATTGTGCAGGTGTTTTCAAGGCATCAAATGCTACAAGATGCTGCACCTGAACCTTAAATAAATTAGGAGCCTCAGCCTTCACTGAGCATCATTGCCACACTGATGCCCCAAGTCAAACCTGACAGGCAATCACAACTATATGTGGAGCCAAATCCTCCAGACATGAAGGTGAATGACTTTTCTTGACTGGCAGGTGCCACTCAGCTCTAATCTGTCCCAGCACTCCATGTCCTAGTCCCTCACTGGACTTGCCCATCAGTGTAAGCTGGTGAACAAGCAGACCTCAGAGGGTGGTGGGTCACATTGGCCACCTCCACCTGTCCTGCCCTCCCATCCCACCACCCTGACCCCAGGGAGACTCACACATACAGATGTCAGACAAAACACAAGTCCCCACACTGGCTGCAGACCAGCTGTGCCCTGCTCAGCCTGGTCAGCTCACCTGGGGGAGTATGCTGAGGGCCCCACTCTCTGTAAGAAGACTGAGCACAGGGTGCTTAGTGCATCCCTGGCAAAACTGAGGGGCTCCTCTAAACCTCAGTGAAACTCACCTACAAGGAGCCAGTTGAGATTCCTCACACACTGATGCACTGGCATCAGGTGAAGAATTTAATAAAGAAAATTTAAAATAGTTCATCACATCTTGCCCCCCAGAACATTATTTTTAGCACAAGAAATAAATTGGAAAGAACATACGAGATAATGCCAATTGAAATGGTTTTCAGGTTTCAGATACATTTATCCCTGTTGCTCTGCTAAGAATGCCAAATGTAGTGAAATCCAGAGCATTAAGCCATAACTTTCCTTATAGAAGTGCTTTCGGTTTAAATCTTTGCCTTGGCTCTCTTTCTGAAACTATTATTTCTACTGTATTTGGTAACATCATAATTTTGATAGTTATTTTTTAGCTTTTATTTCTCTGTGCTTTAACTTGTTTTGTAGGTCCATGATAGTCTCAGAGTGGCTACTGCAGAAAATCATTACCATTATCAATAAACCCTTTGAACTTGGGGAGGGAGGGAACAGGAGTATATAATTAGAGAAGATAAGAATGATCAAGCATATTTTTCCAGGAAATAACGCACATGATGCTTCAGCGGTAATCTCTTCTTCAAACGAATCTTTATGTTCCCACACAAACACTAAACTGCAGCAGCCCCGGGATTGCTCTCCCCACAGCAGCCCCCTTGGAGTAAGAGCAATGTAGAAAGAGACTCAAACTCTCTCTTGTTTTTGCAAAAAAAAGGCTCTAACAGCATTTCATTTTTCAATTACCGCGGTGCTGCTCATGCTGCAGTTCTTTTTTTAGCTATTCTAACTGCTCTCAACCCACAACAGAAGGAAAGGAAAAAAAGGCAAACCCCAAGCACTACGTGTGCGCGTGAGAAAAACGGGTAAATGCCTGTGTTACAACGATGTTGCTTGGCATATTTCAGACAATTTTTCAGGAAGCTCTTGATCCTTTCCTCTGTAAACACTAGACGGTCAAGAGTGCCGCGTGCCCCAGGAGAGGGACAGGGAGCCCGGGGAGCCAGCGGGGTGCGGGGGCTCCGTGAGAACAAAGACGATTTTTAAAGCCTCGAACTTTGGGACCAGAGTTTCAAGCCGTTTCTGTCTGCTGGCTTCTCCCTCTCACTACACATGCTGAGCACAAACCCGTCTGAACACTAAAAACGCTACAAGTTCTAACATATATAGGAAGCTGTGGAGATGCTCAAATCAACACAGTACCTAAGTATAACGTCTTTTAACTCCTGAATGCAGTAGCCTAGAATTACTCGTGTTCATTTGTATTCCTAAAGTGTCAAACGAGAACAATAACATTTTATTCTCCTTTCACGGGTCATTAATCTAAAATTAACTCTGATTTGCAGTCTGCACGCAGAATTAGCAACTGGAAGCTGCTTTGCATTTGTCTGATAGTACCGGGCTTGCTCATCAAGGCAAACTTCCAGCCAAAACAAACAAGTAAAAAAATCACTCACGATAAGCTGCTTTCTATCCTTTTTTTTAACTTGAGAAAAAATAAAATAAAATTGAAAAAAAAAACCCCAAAACCATACCCATACAAACCCATAAATACCAGACAAGAGCATAAAGCAAACGGTTACCTTTACACAGCAGAAATGGAAGTTTTTAGTAGTCCATGCTCTGGCAGCCCATGAGAAACAGCAGCGGTGGCGGTGGCGGGGACAAATCCAGCATCCACTAGGTTCTCACAAGGCTTTGGCTGCGCGGCCGAAACCACAGGCTCTGCCTCTAGCTGACGTCAAGGCGGCTTGTCACATGGCCCGGCGCAAGCCCAGGGAGCACTGGTTGTCCTGGCAACCTCAGCACTGCTCCCAAATTATTTCAATAGGTCATCTGTCATACTGCCTGCACGTTGGAACCAT
Organism: Turnix velox; assembly: GCA_013400935.1. NCBI lineage: Eukaryota > Metazoa > Chordata > Aves > Charadriiformes > Turnicidae > Turnix > Turnix velox. Next base: position 292,658 of record VZTY01030637.1, on the reverse strand, counting down.
CGCGGGCTCCCGGACAACCCAAACACCGAGAGCTCGGAGCGGCTGGATGTGCCGGGGGGTTGGTCCCATCGCCGATGCTCTCTTAACCCTGTCCCCGCAAGAAAACACGCCCACTTCTTCCTCTTCCTCCTGCATCCTCAGCCTCCGGCAGAAAAAAAAACCAAAACCCACCTCTTTATACGCTTCGGTTTGCGCAAGCAAAGGGGCAAAAGTGCTGTCGTCTGTGTGTACTGGACACCTTGACAATCCACATACGGGGCATTGGGCACCGCACCAGCTAGCTAAAATTAGGGTCTTTAAAAGTTATACCGAGACAAGATTTTAGTCATGCCCACAGATACGCGTGTTTGGTTGCCACCATCTCTGTCCCTCTACAGGGCAAAGCCGCAGTGGTCCTTGCCAAAGCGATGGGGGGTGAAAGCCATGAGGGACTGTAGGCTGGCCCCAAAAAGTGAGCGGCCAGCTTAGCCTCACATCCCTGAGCCTGGGTCGCTGGCCCCTCCTGCTGACCTGTCCGCGATGCTTCTCCCTCTATTCTCCGCAATACACCCCGGGATGGGGGATGAAGCAGTGCCTGCCTCCACCTGGTTCTCTGTCACTCCGCAGCCTTCTCCTGAAGGCAGACACATGACACCGGTATCTCAGATTTCCTTGTAACTCTAGATAAAATTCACTCCTTCCCCCAAATTTCCTTTTGTTTCTCTCTGCACATCTCCTTAACGGAGTCCCGCAGCACATATATGCACCCAAGGGCAAGATGCAGGAGAAGCCTGTAGGAGGGAGAGACTTCACCACAATGAAGTGGGGAGTAAAGGCGAAGTGACAGGAACAAGAAAATACTCCCGTACCCATCTGAGTCAGCGATGGCTACTGACCAGGACACAAAATACTGACAGGCAGCCACAATAGACGACTGCGGTGAAAGTGGAAGCGGATGTAAAGCCACATGGGATCTGAAAACACAAACACCGGAGCATCCTCAGCTGTAGTTGACTTTGGACCCCGTGCAACACATGAAAGCAAGAATATTCGAAGTTAAAAGACAGCCTAGGTATGGGACATAAAGAGGTCCTGGCGAGGGCTTCCCCCATCAGAGGCAGAGGGAGGAATGGCGGGTACATGGGATTATCAGTTGGGGGACCAATGGGCGCCATCACCCTCCTTTGCATCCTGTGAGAGCAGCAGGCACTTGAGGTGTTTAGCTCAGCACTGACAACATACAGTGCTGTTTTGTTTAGCAATTATTGGCAAATGCATCTCTTACTGTCTCTCCAGTACACCTTCCCAGCACCACCACTGCTCTGGGGCTTCCAGAGGCAGTTCCTATTAGGGGGTCAAAGCTCTTTGGGATAGCCAGCTGTCCCCCCATGCTTTGGTGCAGAGCAGTGAAAAGGGCTCAAACAATTACTACAATAGAATAAGGTAGCCCCAAATGTCTAAAATTCATGCCTCAGAAAGAAAATACGGTTAGTTGAGAATCCTGTAACAATTTAACTGAACAAGAGTAATACCATGAATTTTTAAAACCCCACTGGTTACTACATGTGTTGCATATAATCATACATATTAATCTAGCACAGAAGGCTGAAACTTCATGTCAACACCCACCAATAAACTGTACCATAACATAGAGATGTATTCTTTCACTTTATGGCAACATTTGTACAGTACAATAGAAAGTTTGTGACTGTAGTTTCATCACTGCAAACTATGTTGCTTTCTGTTAGACTGTCTAAAATGTATGCACATGAGTAAGATTTTAATGGTTTTGGTCCTTTTAAAGGCCTTTTCCCCAAACCAGGCAATTCAACACACACATTTGAAAGGTTGCAGAACATTTCAATAGCATTTTGTTTATTCCTTAAAGGGCTGGTGGAAGTGGCCCAGCAGCTTTCCTCCAAGTAGCTCCCTGGGGACTATTGCCTGCTCCAGTCCCACACAAGCCTGGTCACAGTGGTCCCAATCACAGCACATGGGTGTGCAGAGTGCCTCTGTCCCCTGACATACACAAAAATAACCCTTTCACTCACCTTTTTGGGGCATTTCTTCTGCAGAGCAAGAGCCTGGAGGAGATTTTTAGCCATGCATTGTGCTTATAAGGACATACTAATTAGAAGTTGTGAAGGTTATAATTTTCAGCCAGTTGAGAGATGCTAAGTGAAGAAAAATGGGGAACCAATGCTTCAAAAAACATTATAATGGCAGCCTAGAGTGTGCTGTTCCCAGTTTCCAGAGCTCTGAAGAAGTCCTGCTGTGCCTCTCTGCTGATGATGGCTGGGGATGACTCCTCCTGCATTTCCAACTGAAATCTGTAATTCTCCCCACCAATCATGTAACTCACAAAAACAAGGGCAAGAGGGACCTTTACACCATGTAGATGGACTCAGAAATGAAAGGAAAAGGCCAAAGAATCCTCCTAAAAGTGTCAGAGAAGTCTGCATTCCCTGATTTAACTTAACTTTGTCATGATAAAACCTACAATGCTAAACCAGACTCCTCTGCAGTGGCAGTCAACCAAGTGAGCACAAAGCAATGAGACATGGGCACTGACTGGAAAAATACATAAAAGATATTTAAAGGCTGAAGCCTGCTGAGAAACAAATGTGCTGCATCCACCTGGGACCATGGTTCAAAGACTCACTCCCCTCCTCCTACCAGAGGGATGTGATGCCTCAAAGGGAAAGGGCTCTGCCCTGCCTTTGGGACCTCCTCTCTCTCTCTCTGTTTCCTTCTTTTCTTCCTACTCTCCCAGGGGACATAAATTGGTTCCCTCACCCTTTGCATGATGGATAAGTCTGCCAGAGCTTTACTGACTGAAGTAATATGTGTTATATGTATCACCATATACACACAGGAATCTCTAGTACCTAAATCCGCCTGTAATGTGCATGCATCAGGACCTATGTAATAACTTGCACACAGATACAGTGCTGCAAGGTGGGACACAATCCAGATTTTCCACTTAAACTTCTTTTGGCTCTGCAAAACCGACAATAGACAACATTTTTTGCTCATAAAGTGGAAGTCACGCAGGAAGCAGAAACCCTATATGGGATCTTTGAACCCACAAAAGACTAGGTCTTCCCTGGTGTCAGTTCCCACTCTCAGGAAGGAGCCACATCCATGTAAGCAGCTGAGAATCTACTTTTGGCTTTCCTCTTACCAACCAACAGTCAGAAAAGTGCTTTGTCTTGAAATCTTCCACAACTTTTTTACTGTCTTTAAAAATAAAAGGAAGAAAAAAAGTAAGCAGGCATGATTTTATTGTAATATATATATATAAAAACAAACCATATGTGTTTTGCTAGCCTCTGCAGCTTGCTATTTGAAAGAGTGGCTAATGTTTCCATTGGCATCAGTAATATAGATAAAAAAGAGACAGAGCTCAGCAAAACATTTTCATGTTGACTTTTGCTCTTGTAGAAAAACAGGGTGAAAAAAATCACCACAGGAAAGACGTTTTTGTTTTGATACAGCCGACATGGCGCTACCAGCACAAAGGGGTCTGTAAAAAAACGAGAAGGGAAAGTGGTTCAGCCTGCCCTATTCACTCATGGTGGCCCAGTGAAAGGATTATTGTTTGAGCCAAATCAGGTGGAAGACGGTTTCCCAGGAATGCAACACTGTAAGAAAATCCTATGCTCTCCATATATCTGTCATGGTTCTTTAGTGATACTAATTCTTGCTCCCAGAGAGAGTGAACAATCCCCTTTCTGAGTTCCTGTAAAGCAGCAATGGCTGTGGGGACCCCTCCAGCACCCTCCCTAGCAGTGAGGATAACCACTGGCCCAGTGCTGGGTGGATGTGAACATTAGCAGACAGGACCCATTCCCAGATTAATATTTCTGATGGTTGCTGCTAAGGGTTGGTGGTGAGCTCTTGCTCCTTGTCCTGGTTTGAGGTAAAATAGGGTAAATTTTCTAGTTTGTAACTTTACTTTTCAGCTAGGACTCTTCTGTCTGACTAAACTCTGAAATTAACTGCACATTGTTCAGACACTGTTCACTCCCAGACTGATAAGACCAGGGAATGGTATGCAAGAAGCTCTTATTTTCATTATTCACTATGGTGATCAAGGTCAGAATGTTTGTCAGCCACCCTACCGGGGGGGCTGGAAAAGGAAAGACATAAAGAAGTCCCACCAGCAAGGAGGAGCAAACAGGGCAGGTGACCCAAAATTGACCAACAGGAGTATTCCATCCCATCTGCCCCATGCTCAGTATAAAAGCTGAGGGATCGAAGGGTCAGGCCCTTCGCTCCTCGGCCCGCTCTCTTTGGCCCAAGGGTCAGGCTCTCTCTTTGCCCTTCTCAGGCCCGTGGCCTCTTGGCCTCTGGCCCTTCCCTTCATCCTTCTTCGATCGTCGACATCTAGGAAGGACTCTGCCTTTGATCCTGATCTGAGCACTCCTGAATCCAGATCCGGCATCCAGCTCCTGACTGAACTTGGCCCCAGCCGGGGACTCTCCCTGCGTCTGCTGGGGACGTGATCATCATCCCGGGAGCTTGATACGGTTTTGTAAATTTTGTATACCTTTTTATCTTTTCCTTTTAATTTTATCTATTATTTCATTATCTATTAAAGTAGTTTGGAATTCTTCTAAACTCACAAATCTCCTCATTCCTTCCTCTCCTCTCTTCAGAGAGAGGAGGGGGGGCCATCTGTCACTGGGGGGGGGTCCTATAGTCATCTTGGGCCCAAACCAGGACACTCCTCAAGATGCTTTTTTGGGATATATTTTGTAGAAAGATTCACTTAGTCCACAATGATTTTTCTGTCATTTATACCTAAAAAATGCCATCATCCATTGTTAGGCAGTATTGAGTTGAATTTGCAGGACAGAGAAAGACCTCCTGATACAATAGCTTCTAATATGATGTTTTAAAACTTGTACTTGCCCCTGCTTCCCCACAGCACATGATCACTTTTGAGGCTGATGCATCCTTCCTGCATCTTGTCTCTACAACAATGTGGCCATGTCCTCTACTCTCCCTATCATTCTCATGGATTTACATTGTGATGCAGGTCCGGTTCCTCACTCATGCTCTCCACTACTTGTTAACTAGACTGAAAGAGTGTCTTGAAACATTAGTGAGATGAAGCTCACTTTATACTACTTTGCACATCTTTCAGGACTGTATCTGCCCAAGCAGCTGAAAGAAGCCAATGCCCACTCCCTAGCCAGTTTTGGTGTTACAGCACTGCTGATCCTGTGGCACCAAGCAGCTCCTCCAACAGGGTGGCCTCATTCTTTACCTGCTGGGAAGGACCTTGACTCTGACATCTCCCAGACCACAGGCAACAGAGTGAGAGGAGTCATTGTTGGCCTCCATGTCAAATCTTTGATTCCTGGGCTGTAGCAAGTGTGCTATGCTAGATGGGAATCACCCTTGGAGGGGTTCTACCTTGCTAGCACTCAAGTACCAGCAGACAAGCTCAAAAACTTGAGACCAAATAAAAAATTTAATAGTGTGAGCTAGAAAAATATCCCATCATCTAGTAATCACTATCTGGACCTCCTAAGGGACCAACCAGAAGACTGATTTTGCTGCAGAATATGGATGTTTTCCATCAACTGATGTGCTTGAGTTGTATGCACTTAGATGGGGGCCAAAATGAAAGAAAACAGGGAAAAATCATTTGGATCAAACAAGAATTGATTACTTGGCAACATGCAGGGGAAAGAAAGATCCATTTGGATCAAAGAAAGCATTTTGGGCATTTTTTTAAAAAGCCAAAGATATTTGGAAATTGAGGATTTTATCTGCAGTGGGACCTCAGTGGAGAGCACATGCACAGAAGGGGTCACTGTCGCTTGCCTCACTGGTGGTCATCCTTCCTTGTCTTGGGAGACTGCTCAGCCAGGAAGCACAGCCCACCTCTCTCATCTCAAACTCAAACATTTGCATGGTTTTACAGAACCCGACTCATTTGGACTGAATTAGCTGATTGCTTCAAACTTCTAAAAGCAGCACTTTTGGGTGAATAGCAGATTTCCCCCTCAGGCTGAAATAATATTTCAGATAGCAAATTACTTCCTGAGCCCTCTTGTTGGGACCTCTGTGGTCTCAAAATAACATTTTCTAGCTGTCTCTCTCTTCCTTGCAGTGTGGAAGCCACATCTGATCTGCAGAGGTATTAAGCTCCTGACCCAAAGTCCTGACCCACATGGATAACCCTGCTCTGGCTGGGATGTTACATGTGTGCTTAAGTATTTGCTGGATGAGAGCCCAAGGGCCTGACAGCATCGTGGAAACCAATGGTGCCCATAGCAATAACGAGTACAGAAAAACAAAGACACAAGGGAGAATTATTCTTTTGTTCCCAAATAAATCTTTCTCCAATAAAGAGTAAGGAACAGAAATCCCTAACATGAATTCAGTCATCTGTGGTTTAGTCCCACCTATATTGAAAAAGAACATTTTCAGCTTTTAAAAAAATTTTCAAGGCTTTTATCGCAGTTGGCAAATTTCAAATGTTCTTGATTTCTCTTATTTTTCTTTTCATGTACTTCCACTCCTTCATTTTCCTTCTCTTTTTCTTCTCCCTTTCTTTGAGCTTCTGCCATCCACATAGCTTATCTTATCTGAGTAGCTGCTAGTATTTAATTTGTAATAACAAATCACCAGCCTGCACCCTCACATATCACACTCCTGTTAAATACAGCAGTGTGTGAATAGTCTGATTTATTAGAGGATGAATTTCAGCACATCTTGGGCACTATGTCTCACTGCTCATGCTCAGGAATGAGAGTGGGATGTGGTCCTTCCTCCACAAAGACACCAGGCTCCCAGTACTTTCTGTGGCTCCAAGGTGCCTGGAGACAGCTTAGCTATTGGCACTGAAGTTCTTTTTTCCTCTGCAGAGAATAGTGGGATTTTCTAGCTTCCTCCAGGGAACATGGCTGATGGCCATGTGCACACCCTTGCAAACAAGGCTGCTTCCTGCTACCCTCCATGAGACAATCCTGGTGGGGATTTGAGGTTGTGCTGGTCACTTCCAGCCCCCTCCATGACCAGTCTCAGCTTGCCACCTGGCTGTTTTCTGGCCATGGGGAAAATATCACCTGAGTTGGATTTGGACACAATAAACAACTGAATTTGTTTCAGTTCCCCACCAGTCCTGATCAGGACATCTCTGTGTCCTTCTGAGTCACCCAGCATCTCCCTGGTAGCTAATCTCTTTTCCTCAGTGGTGGATGCGTAAAATCAAAATTGCCAGGATTTGCCAACCTCTTTATCAGTGGGTGGGAGCAGGGCAAAGTTTGGAACAGACCAAAAAGAGCAGCTCAGTAGAAGGTCCCGGAGTTTTGCTCTTGGAAGAACTGACTCTCCTTGTACACATCACTATATAGTTTTTCTGACAGATGCTACATTAACACAGATAATAGAGAAAGGGTTCCCAGTGTCAGTAGCTGCTCAGGAGACAGGAATGAAAGCATTTATTTTCTGGATTACACTAGCCATCTTTGTCCTTTCCTTGATAACATGTACTTCTCCACTTTCTCCCTTTGATATTCGAGAGGTAAGTTGTGATAAATTTGTCATACGTTTCCTAAACACAGGAGTAGGGTCTAGTGAGGGTATCATGCTGGGACATATAGTATCCCTGCTACTTCAGTGTCACCATCAGGTCATGAGGCAGATCCAGTCATGCCTGAGCACCAACCCCAGAAGCAGCATATGATTGCCTCTCTTTGGCTTCTTACTTTTGCCTTTTCCAGCACCCACTGCTGCCACCTCCACAGCTTGCATTGCTGGTACCTGCCTGTGTCCCCTTCAGCCTTGTTCTGAAAAAGATGGTCACTGCACATAAGACAACTGCATGGTTTCATCCCACACAGTGAACAGGTAGATGTGTGCTAGCCAGGCTCTGAGCCTCATTGTGCTTTATGTGAACCTGGTATAAAGATAGACTCTTGCAAACCAACCAAATCTGTCAGTCTTTCTTTTGGCTTAATTGATTCTAAGGGTACACACACACAGTGTTTTGCAGACAGGTATGAACTCATTCTGCCTCTGGTTCAAATTGCCTGGAAGCTAGGTGTTTTGCATGGAAAAATATCTAGCCAAAATAAAAACGGGCAAAGAATCCACATGCAAGCAGTGGCTGGTTGCTGTAGAGCACAAGGAAGATGAAGCCACCATCTGCCTGCTGAAAGCATGTAGAAATACCCCAAGAAGCAGTGAAAACAAGCTAGGAACATTCAAATTCTATGGATCTAGTTATTGATACTTACTGCATTTACTGGTCTCATATGTATGTAATAAGAACTATGTCTTTTTTCAAGTGAAGGGCCTCACTGTGTGACGCACCTTTCTGTCCTTTGCTGAGATGACCCTATTCAGCCACAACAGCTGTCCACAGTCTCTTCATTGCACTTAGAAAACTAAGGCTGTTTTCCCATGTTATCTCTGAGTGGGATAATGCAAGTGACCCAGCTGTGCTAAATCCCAGCAACCAAACTCGGCAAAACAAAACAAAACGGAGCAAATGTGAACCCGGCACCATAATGAGAGGGACATTTTTTCAGTGAGCCAGAGGCTGAGTGAGGCAGATCTAGACCTCACCTCCTTTGCTTGGGCAAGAGCAGCATTTTGTAGCTCAAGTGCCCATGGTTTTGTTTCTTCAGGCATTGGATGACATGCAGTTGTTTGAGGGTGGTTCCTAGGAAAGACAAACAGACAGCTGCAAGAACCTCTACTCTTGACTCAGTGAGTCTGGGCACTGCTGCCACCCAGCCCTGCTCATCCTCACTCTCTCTGACCGAGTGGCACCTGCTTGCTGCAGCCTGCTCCTTCCTTGCCCTGAAGAGACTCCCTGGAGTCTCATTGTGCATGAGGTGAGCAGAGCTTGTTTCTCTCCTCTGCAGAGCTCTGCAAGGTGTAACAGCTGCATTTTTTGCCCACTTCAGGAAGATTCAAGTAGGAGAGTGATGTTTTATTAATACCAAATCCTGGGTTGCATCAAGAGAAGTGATTTTGCCCCTGTACTCAGCTCTAGTGAGGCCCAACTGGGGTATGGTGTTCAGTTCTGGAACCCTAAGCATAGGCAGGAAATTGAGCTGTTGGAACAGGTACAGAGGAGGGCTATGAAGATGATGAGAAGGCTGGAGCAACTCCCTTATTAGGACGGGCTGAAGGAGTTGGGGTTGTTCGGCCTGGAGGAAATAAGATTTACCTGGATGCTGCTAAACCACTCAGTTTGGCATAATGTGAAAAACTATCAGTTAAAATGGAAATAATGAAACTCAGTAGAAGAATCATGAGGATGAACTGACCAGCAGGTGACAGTTTGCTGAGCCTGGAAGCAAATGGACATTAGCAGAGCTCTTTGAGGACCAAGATTGAGAGTACTCTTGCAATTAATCACACACAAGAAGCAACATTGTACCAGTGAAATTTGGTGATGAAGACATTACCAACATGGAATACAGTCACAATGTAGGAGAGGAAGAGCTGGATACTATAAAACTTGAACTAGGAAGGAATGGAGATGCTCAGGGAGTAGGAAGTCTAGCTGGCTGGAAGTAACAAAGCCAGTTCTGAGCCTCCAGCTGTGGTCAGAATGGCTGAGATAAAAATGTCTTCCAAAAAGGCAGGAGGGTATGGAGCAGTGGCCATCACTGATACCAAATCTATCCTGCCCTGAAGATGCAAGGGAAGCATCTTCCCATTCACCCTGCTGCTGGGTTGCTTGGAATCAGAATCACTAATTTTCTTTTCAAGATAAGTGTTTGACAAAGAGCCTTGATTCTTTGAAACTACAGTCCATGATAAAGAGGGAAAAGCATTCAAGTATTTAACTTCTCTTATCTGACTGTAGATTGGTCTCTTTTGAATTGTTTTACCAAAAGGGACTTCTGTTCTGGAAAAAATAATGAGAAGTCATTCCTAAGAGGCAAAAGAGGCAATTTCCACCCAGGCTAGAGATTATTCACTGTTCTAAACTGTTGTCATATAAAATTTCCTGACTAGGCAATGCAAAACCAAAACCAATATAAAATGAGCCTTTATTGTCTCATGGAAATTCTGTGTAAGAAAATGAATTGGATGAAAGAGATTTTCATGGTATCAAGGGGCAAATTTTATTGGATTTTAAGGTCTTTGGTGCATTAGCAACAATAAACATTGCAAAAAATAGTTGAACTTGGGGTATCCAGCAGATGACACTTACACAAAAAAAAAGTTAAGCCCCCCCTGACATAGACAGTCAAGACAAAATGAAGGGGGAAAAGTTATTGTCTTGCCTTATCATGATCATTGCCTTTGATTTTTAAAATGGCCAGCAAAACAGTTAAGCCATTAGAAATGCATCTCTAAAATGAAAATAATGCTAGAAGGAGGGGAAGCGGGGTAAGCTCCTAGGATGAGTAGGAACTGATTCCCACACTGGCTAAAATAAATCCATTTTGCCACAAAGAGAGGCAAAACAAATGGAAAGAAAATTAATTTTTTTTTAATTTTTATTCCCACAATGCCAAAGCAAACAAAAAAAATCTGATTACTGAAAAAAAAATTTTTCCAAGAGTCAAGAGGGAGTCCTGTTTTCCTCTGGAGTCACATCTTCTGGCCTCTATGCTCTCAACTGGAGTGACTACAGACCTGCTCCATCTCCCATATACCTCTTCACTACAAGGTTCCCAAGTTTGCCCCACATCTGCAGACATCTCCCAAATCCGTCCATTTCTTGTCTGCTGGTTTTGAACTGTTTTCATGAGGTGCCCAGCTTACTCTCAGGATCTGTAAGCCAGTCATTATGTTTTCAGCTCCTCTGCTTCTCCAGTTCATCATTTCTGGACATGTTAGCTGGACCAGAAATTATGCTGGTGGCATCCCTAGACTTCATCATATGCTGCAATGCATCTTAACTGAATAAACTGCATAAAGAAAATCTGAACTCTCTGTGTTTGTTCTTAGAGAGGAGATTTGTTATTTTTATTTTACTTTAATAAGCTATGAGTTTTCTCAAAACACAGAGGAACTTGTTCTCCTTGAAATTTCCATCTTTCTACCAGTCTGACTGGATCTGGGTAAGGTTTCAAAAGCTAGTTAGGTGCAGAGGGTGACAAAAGAGACAAAGATATACTCAGAGAGACAGTAAGCTCAAGGAAATTCCATTTCAATTGGTAAACAGAGCGACAGGAATAATCTTTCCTTCCTGCTGATGTACATGGTAGTGGATGTGGTTCCTTGGCTGCTGTACTGGTGCTGTGGAAAATAACTGAGAAGCTGCTACTCTCCTGCTCCTCTTTGCAGCCTTACTAGCACTAGGAGTCCTGCTGAAACTCACATAACTCAAAGGTTATGTGAAACAAGCTACAAAGGTGTTAATATTATTAGAACAGCAAGAAAAATATGAATCTTTGAGTTCTTTGAGTGAGCTACAGTATTTAGGTAATACTTTTTATTAGAGCCCTCTACANAAAGGTTATGTGAAACAAGCTACAAAGGTGTTAATATTATTAGAACAGTCAGGTCAGCAAGAAAAATATGAATCTTTGAGTGAGCTACAGTATTTTTAATATCAAGGTAATACTTTTTATTAGAGCCCTCTACATCTTGGAACATTTTGCATGTTTGGAAAATTATTGGTCTAATTTACCCTCGTGTGCATAGTGACTCCAGAGCTCCAGTTAATAGCTATGGTGAATTGGCCTGAAAGAGTTCATTCTACCATAGCCATACCTGGTACAGCCATCTTGGGTCTGAGAATGTCTTTACTGCATTTTACAGCCCACCATACATAGAATCATAGAATCACATTCCTGAGCTGTCCTCTGACATAAATATTCTCAGGGAATATCTTTAAAACTCTATCAGTCTGGAAGAACTGTTTCTCATGGTATCTGGAACACTCTTTCAAGTGAAGCTATGAAGTTTCAAGTTTTTTCCAAGAAGAGCTATAACTCCTCTACATCTTGCACATTTCACCATTCTACATCATTCACCATTTTCCAAAAGAGGCAAGAGAGAATGCAAGTTGAAAGATTGTTTGTAATTTTTACAGCTTTTTAGGCAGACAGTCTTCCTCAGTTTGATGCCTACTTTAATGAATAGCTCAAATCTCTTTTCTCAAGAGGTTCTGCTGCACAAGAGTCTGCTGGGAAATGTGCCTGTGGAGCTTGTGCTGAGGTACCAGAAGCTGCTTCATCCTGTTAGTCTTGAAGTAAAAGCTTAACAGCCCCTGCTTCTTTATCTCCAAATAATGTACAAACAATAAAATTGTATCAGATCACAGGTAACAGACTTGCAAACTTCCTGAGATGGACTTCACAGCTCTCTGTTCTCTGTTCATCCCTTACCCTGGCACTGTGAGCCAGCCACCCTGGTCAGGAGCCCAGCTAAACAAGCACCACCAACCAGGATCTGATTAGGATGTCTTTCCTGTCTGTCTTGTCTGGGCTTATTCCCTGCTATGTCCCACTAAACAGTAGGTCTAGTGACACTCCAGAAGTTTAGGCTAGCAGGATAAAACTGTGTCAGAAGACTGGAAAAATCTAGTATCTCACCATAACCAAAGCTGTCTCTGCTTCTGGCTGTGTTACCCAGACAGCTTGAGAAAAAAAAATGCAAATACATCATCTGGAGTCCCATTCTTACTTATGTGGGTGTAAATGAGGAGTAATTCTGCCCAGATCACTGGAGGTTCCCTGGAGTACCAGAGAGCAGCCAGATCCATGACAGGCTCAAGTTGCACCATATGGAGCCAGGGCTGAAAGGAAATAAAAACAGTAGAATGTGATTAGCCCAAAGGTCCCTGCTCACTCCTGATGATTATGATATGAATACCTTTTGCAGTGGAATAGAGGAGAAGGTACTGAAGTGTTAAACGGGCTAGTTATTTTCATTAGTGTGGCCACCCAGAGACCTTTGCAGAAATGCAACAAAATCGTAATGCAGGTCCTACCTTCTGCCAGAGCTGTCAACATGCAGAGTTAATTCCTTCCCTTATTGGGTTTTCCAGCTCAGCGGAGCCTGCCCAGGTGTAATCAATAGCAGGATAAAGACCGTGGGACACGAACACAGTTGCTGTGAAGGGCACACTGAATATCTGAAGGGATTCATGCTGCTACCCAAAGCAGAAAGCAACCCTGATAAAGCATCTTAAGAAACCCCATCTAAAGGAAAAAGCTCCATTTAAATACTGTTTGCATATGCAGTGGTTCAGGGTACCGAGTTGCAGCTGCATGTCAGACCCTGATTTCAGTAAATGAAGTATATCAGAGGCTAGCAGTGAAGTCCCAGGGATATTTATGAGAGAATTCTTTATGAGGATGGTGTTTATGAACAGCCCTGAAACATTTGGAAATGATTTGGTTTTTTAGACACATACTACTTAGCTCAGCATAGTTAGAGACAGATTTTGAACAAGAAGGGTGGAAAAGTATCCAGAGTTGGACTCTTTAAAGGTGTTTTAGCCCAGCTCCACTGTGCTGACATACTTAAAAAGTTCAGGAGAATGGGGCTTTCAGTGTTTTCAGTGTGTGTGCATCCACTGCTGAACACATGGCATCAGGATCTAGTCACACTGGGACAGGTAGGTTTGACATTCCTTTTCCAGCCTTGCTTCCTACTGAATTTTTGCCTACATTGCAAAAAGTTTTGCATCGATTCCTGCTTCGATTCCTGACACCCTGCCTTTTGAACCCTAGCCTAGATAGAGTGTTGCTGTTATCTTGAGAGCTATTCAGAAGTGAATCTGTATCCCTTTTGATGAGAAGCCACCCTTAAGCAATACATCCCAGGAGGAAAAGGTGCCAGCATCAGTTAGAGAAACAGGAGAGCAGAAAGCACCAGAAATAATCCACACACTTGTAGCCCATGGGCACATGGGGCACAAGTGTCCAGCATGACATCACCATAAACAATGCAGTCATGGGAAATGATGGTCCTCATGTGTCCCTTTTTCCAGGTTTCTGGCCAGCTGGTCTATTCACCCAGAGCCCAGTCACCAAATATGACAAATGGCTCACTGCACCTCAGGGAGGTCCCACAGCCTGGACCAACTAAAGGGCTCTTGCATGATCTTTTAGCTGCCTCACAGAACATGCCTTCTCTAAATGAAAAACATTAAGATTTCAGCTAAATTCTAGGAATATTTTCTAAGTTAGTATCATCTTAATAACTATCAGGAACAGGGATGTACTGCCAATATCAGCTGGCTCTACGGACAGAGATGGGCTGTGGCTGAGGGCTGGGAGATTGGATGACCTGTATGGGCAGCAGGGAAGAGAAGAATGATAGTGCATGTTTTCTAAGGAAAGCCCTGCTCCAGAGAGGATGGGTATATCAGAGAGAGTGCCTGGCTGGGAGCGATTTGCAGAAGTTGTCACAAGATCTGGCTGCAGTTTTCTTCACACGCAGCTTGTGTTGGCACAAAAAAGGCCACCTCTGGTACAATTAGGCACTGACAGGATGATTTGAGAGCCCAGTTTTACAAATTTGCAGCCCTCCAGGAGACACATGTTGCTGTACATGCTCCTTCATGCCCGTGCTGCCCGAGCTGTCCCCAGCAGCCTCCCCTAATCCGCCGACTGAGCACTTAATCACTGACTTACAAGAGTGCTTGAGAGGTGAGTGGCAGGAGCCTTTGTAAAGGTTTTCCAGCCACTGCCTGCTGCCCTGCAAGGTTGCCTGGCCTCATATCTGATTATTTTATATCACTTTTCTGGTTGGGAATAGCTCTCACTGGAGCAGTGGGAACAAAACATCTTAATTAATGTAAAGCGAGAAGCTGGGAAACAGGATAGCAGCAAGAAGTTTGGTGTCAGAGCCCCTGCTCCAAGCTTCCTCTCTCTTACACAAGGAACTAGAAGCCATACTGGATGCAGCCAGACCCACACCTTGGGATAATGCAAGTAAGAGCAGCTTAAAAAATCTTGCAAGTGTCAGTGCTATTGCACTGTAATGCCTAATCCAACAGCATCAGCTTTTCCACTGACATTAAAAGTTATTAGATAAAGGCCTGAGTGACATGAGTACAATATTTGAAACTGAGACATGTGGTTTATTTGTAGGTACATGAAAAGAACGCCCAAATGCTATTCAATCTTTCTTCAGTAATTAACTTTAAGGTATGCCTATTGTCACTGAGCATTCTGCAGACACGTTGAATCTGAAAGAAGAGAACAAAAACTGTCCCATTTCTGAGCCAAAAACATATCTGAATACTGGTGGGTTATGCAGAGAGAAGGGATGGAGTGTTTCTGCAAATAAATTCATATAAAAAAAGATCAACTGATTTGAACACAACAGAGTTTATATGAAATCGGAGAATGTATAATGACAAATCTTATTCAAAAGCCTGAATCTGGCATCCCTTCAGTCTGGAATGAGCAAAATTCAGTGTTTTTCTCACAGTCTTCAGGTATCAGAGATCATCAATAATGATTCGAAATAGATTTTAAATATATGAGTGTATAAGTATGTAAATATATATGTTATGCTTAGTCACAGCCCCTAAACTGAGTATGTAAAGGCATGATCCTATACAAGGTGCCTCAGCACCCACTGCCATGGCAGAAGGGAGAGAGGCACCTGCAGAAAGCAATTTGTCCTTTCATAATGGACTTAAAGGCATTTAGAGTTTATCTGTGTCCCATGTATGCCACAAAACCCACTGAAACCAGTATGAAGTCTCCAAGGTCTTCAGGGTCACCTACTGGTCCCTTGCAATGTGTGTGACCATCTGTTTGCTGCTGAGGAGCAAACCTAGGAATTCACCAGAGCTGTCAGAATTCCTGAGGCTCAGGGTCTTCTGGGAGATGAGGGACGGGGTGTCCTCTCCAGTGGCATTTGTTTGGAGCAGCAGGGAGATTGCTGGGTCTGTGGGAGAAAACTGGAGTCCCCTGCAGGGACTATGGGCTTGGCAGAGGGAAACCAGCTCAAGCAGGATGCTGCAGCACCAGGCGAAGGAATTGCAGGCTACCAGTCATTAGCTTGCTTTTGTGCAGGACATTATGCTGCACAAGAGTTTATTTTTCTACATGTTTTCATAGACGATCATAGAATATTGGTGTGCTTTCAGCAGATCTTGTTGACTGAGCAGACATCACACTGAAACTCCCCTTCCTCACCTTCTGCTTTGTGATGCCACAGTCTGAAAAGCAACTGTGGACCATTTTTAAGGCTCTGACATACACTGTGAACACTCCTGCAGCATCAGGCTGCCAGCAGTATCTTCACTGGGCAGCTGAAACCTATGAACCCTTCACAAAAATGTGAGATGACTATAAAGATGTGCAAAGCTCTGTGAGCATAGCAGGAAAGAAAGCTCAAGCTCCCAAACTCCCATATAGTTTTCAGATCCTGACTTTGTCTCTCTTGTGTTTCCTAGATGTTGGCTTCCATGTACTTCATTCTTCTGAGCAGACAAAGATGGGAGGGAGACAAATGCAAATTTGCTCCTGTTTTTTTCATGAGCTCAGTGACAAGAGTAGACAAAGAAAGAATTGTAATGCCTTTTGTCAACAGACATCTTTAAATAGTCAGTGCTAAGGATTTCCATGACCCAAGAGTATTAAAATATCAAATGGGCATAAAATACATAAATAATAGGTAAAATTTAGTTAGTATATATTTTATACAGTTCCTGTGCTTGGTGCTCAGGGTTCATAAATGAAAGCCCCAGGCACTGGTTTTCAAAGTCTCTTGAGCAGTCCCTGCACCAGCAGAGCTGTGAGCAAGTCATGCAAAATGGGGCAGCCATAGGGGAGGAGTGGAGTTGTCCCCATATGGTGGAAGAGGTTCTGAGTCAGGCGGTCTCCATTTCTGTGTTCTCTATGACAGAAAGGGCCCAAACTGGACAGGTAGAAGAAAAAGTGTTAGGACCTGTGTGTTGTGTAAGCACCCAGTCTCTGCGCACTTTGGTGGAGTGATTCTGAGCACAGCTGCAGAACTGAGGGTGAAGAACCCATGTGGTTATCCTAAGGGCTGTCTGAGCACCAGAGAGATATTGAATGGAGGTTCCACAGTAGTCTATGAGACCTCTGGCATTGCTGGGCAATGTTGAAAACTCAGATGCTAGTAGACTTCAGACATCTTCCAGGCTATGGCAAACCAGGAGTAAACTTCATGTTTGGGTTCCCACTTCCCAGCTAGGGATTACTTGAAGTGCTTAATTCTTTATATAGGTTTGGACATTGTTTTTAATAAATGAAATTCAGCCCTAGAGAGTAAGGAAGCAAATGAGGCAAGGACTGTGCCCATTTGCTGTATAGTCCAAGGCCCTACATGCCACCAAGGAAAGTCCACCAATCTTCTGTTTGTTCCTTTTGTATGTCATGGAAGCACATAAAACCAAACCTCTGCTACATACTATAGGAAGTCTGGAACACTGTGTTGTCTGGCCAGAGTCTGTTGCCATATTTTGGTTATCAGTTACATTATAAAGGAAAAATATTCAAATGAGAGTGATATTTTGGTAGCTTGAGTGTATTAAATGTCTGCACAAACTGCAGGAGAGAGACAGGTTTGATTGAATAAGTTTTTGTGTGTATATAACCAATACACAGCTCTTACTGTGGACTACATAAAACCATAAAAATAGGCAGGAAGTCACTGTTTTTTAAATTGTCACACCAGTAAAATTCATAAAGACATCTTGGATTTTCTTCTGAAGGAGTCACCGTCTATTAACCCACACTGCTGCAAACATCACAGAGCCCTTCCTGATCATCTCCCCAAGGTTTTGCTCTAAAGTGGTCTGCAAATGCTATCAAGTGACCAGCTTGATTTGCCATCATTCAAGCTTTAATGAATCTGCTGGATACAGATGTAAAAGGGCAAGGAACGGTGGCATGGTGTCCAAGAGAGACTGCAGGGAAAAGCCCACACACATGGCAAGAGATCGAGAACTCAAAACATCCAAAACCAGACACCCATTAAATGAAGGTGGCACTGTCAGAAGTCTGCTGAAAAAACAAATTGCAGCAAAAAAGAAGTGAGTCTGTACATGAGCAAAGGCTTTGTAAACATTATTTCCCATTTCCTAGAAATTCCACCCTTGGTCTTCAGTGGGATAGCTGATGTAAAAGAGAAAATAATTGGTATGTAGCACATCCCTTCATTCTGCTTTTTTAGCTGGCAGCCTGGGGGCAACCTGGTGAGCAGAGTCTTCAGTGGCTTCTTTCCCTCTGGAGAAATAGTTAAGTTCCACTTGCCTAACTTCACAAGCTAGGAAGATCACATTTATCTCCTTTTCCACTGCCTCAACCCAAACCTGGGGAAAAAACACAGGCAGGTTTGTGCAGGCACAGCCCAGGAAAATGGCTAAGCTCTGACCACCACAAGATAAGGTACCCAAGAAGGATGAAGGCGTTTTGCAGTGATACAGTTGAGATGCTTTATATGTGAAGAACATCACATCTGTCCTCTGGCTTACCAGGAGATGGGGTGTGCTGACATCAGCCGCATTTCAAAACACTTTGCAGAGTGGATGGGCTCTGTCTTAGCAGCCTGAATGAGGGGATCAAGGGTCAGAGGATGGGAACTCAGGCTGAAAGTGAAAGGAGCCTTTCACTTGTTGGGCCATAACTGACAGATCAGCTGGAGCAAGGGCTGGATGGAAGCAGAGGAGGAGGAGGAATGCTATGCCCCAGCAAAGCAAATATCACCATATGTGCACCCTGTGTAAAAACAGAAGTGTAAACAGAGTCCTTTCCAAAATAAACACCTGCAAAATAAACACAGAAGGGCAATATATTGAACAAAAATAAGTGCTGAGGTACAAGGGAATGTGTCAGAAGCCAGACACAGGCCCAACACCACCAGAAATCCCCATCTTCCTCCTTTTGGCATCTTCTCTTATGAATGAAGTTACTAATGCAAAGATGCATGGAGTGAAAGGGCATAATGTCCTTGAATGGTTGTGGAGGACATGATGTCCCTGTATGGTCATGTCCCAATCCTAACAAGAGAGGACCGACCCCTCACCAGGGACTGCAGGTGCTGCTGGGGATGGGGTTGCAGGTGGTGAAGTTCTATCATTTGGTGTGTACCACATAGCTGGAAGCAAGGCAGGGTTCAGAATATTTGCTGCTATGAGGAACAGGGGTCTTGCAATGGAAAGGACAAATTGAACAGACTTCAATAGTCCACTGATGTCCTTGTGAAGGTCAATAAAACCAGAAGCTCTCTGCCCCAATGTCTTTTTGCCCCTACTGCCCTTCCTGCCCTGCCAGGGCTGTTGCATGCCCAGGGCATCTTGACAAGGTCACCATTCCACCACCTACCCTGGAGGACAGGAAAGTGCTTGTCCTCTCTAGGATGATCTGGGTTTCAGTGCAGGCCACTGCAGGGGCATGCTGGGTCAGGGCACCAGCCCAGCTCCCATCATTTCCATGCTCTGCAGAGGCCAGCCAACAGGGCTTTATTATTTTTTTCCTCCAGCACGTCAGCCCTATTCATCAGAATTTGACCCAGCAATGATCCAAACCAGACCCCTTCTTTTCTCTCTATCAAGACTTTTTCCAGCATATGCTTCATCTTGCCCTCCCTGAGCACAGACAGCAGCATGCAGCACATTCCCTCTGTCCCTTATGACACTGCATTCTAATACCAACCCAGAGACACAGCTCAGCTGTTGCAGTTTCTTCCTGCTGCTTCAGAGACATGGTATGGTTTGAGAAGCAGTCTCCCTGAACAATGTCTCGCACAGGACTGCCTTATCACCAGGGTGGATTTGTTTGTCCTGCAGCTACATCCCATAAATGAGAGGCAATTTTATTCTTGCTTCTCATACATTTGGCCTCTCTAACAAAGGTTTAGGATCTTCAGGGCCTGAAGACCTGGAGTGGCTGGGGTTTCTTCTTTTCACAAAATCAGCTGAGAGCAAAGCCCCATAACCATTTTTATTTCTTGGGGTGAACCTCAGTCTGCGGCAGACAGCTGATAAACAGGCTGTTTTGTATTATGATTTATAGTGTATATCTGATACCTTGGTCAGAGTCTTTGTAAATACTTGTGAGATTAGCCACAGATACCAGACTAGGGACTACATCTGCAGTGGCTTTAGAAAGCTGAGCTCTCCAAACCTCGTATCTGCTGTATATCTTAGTGGACTGTCCTCTTTAAAAAGAAGCTTTACAGAAGATGCTATTAAAAAAGGAAGACTTTACTTTATCATCACAGAAATACATATTAAATCTCTGTATTCCCTAACCTCTAAAGTATTTTTGGTTTATGCTTAAGCGCACACACTATAAATCACTGTGCAAGAAGTTTCTTTTTCATGGCAACCTCTTCAATTCCATACTCATTTGGCAAGCAAACCACAAGACTCTGCCAATGGGCTTCTTATTTTCATATCTCCTGGCTATTTAACAACAGTAACTCATGTTAATGAGGTTGTACATTTGCTCATTCCCTTAAAAAGTAACACACAGCTCTTTCAGATAGAGCCCAAGTCCGTGTGCAGATGCTTCAAAGTCCAGATGCAGAACAAATGAGCTCCTACCAATGGCTGTGTCACATCTGATAGAGTGCTTGTCTTTGGATCATTTGTCTACCTCTGTGCACCAGAAAAGGAGAAAACTTAAGTCCTTACCAAAAAATAAATTAATATAAACCAAGAAATACAAGAATAACAACATCAGAAGGGCTTTTACTTACTCACTATGGAAATACAAGGAGTCACCCTGTTAGAGGTGTGTATATAACAGCAGATTCTCTATCAAAATCACTGTATGTGGGGAAATTTTAAAACAAAGTATATGAACACTGAATATAGTCTGTTAGGAGAGATTATCCTCCATTGCAAAATGGCACACACTGCACCATGTCGTGGCTGAACTCAAAGCTGATCTTTAAAGGAAATTCTTCAGCAGATAGTTTGTATTATGGAAAAGTATCTCATTAATATTCAATAAAATCTAATACGTAAATCTTCTCATTTGTTTAACTCTTTGATGTACAGATTACTGAGTTAGGGACACTGCTAAAACTGGTTCCATATTAAGCTAATATATATACAGAAAATGTCCCCCTGTAACTCTGAGGCAGGTGAGGCTGATACAGTTTTGTTTGCTCTTATCATGTTCTTGAAGCTTGAGATTAATTTTTTAAGCCAAACATTGCGATCAAATTCTCTAAGGTGGTTCATCTGCTTTCAGACTGCAGAAACCAAAGCTTTGTATACCTGGAAATGAACGCCAAACTCTGTTTGCTTGCTCCAGCCAGATGGAATTATTGGCATTAACATAGCTGAATAAACTTAGTGTAATTAAAATGAATATTTTGACCAATCTATATTACATACTGCAGGGACACTGCTCAATTTATTATGTAAATTTATTCAATTTAATTAAGGGCAGGAGACTGCCATACAAAAGTCGCAACAGCTTCCCTGCAATGAAGCAAGAGAGATTTTCCCTTTCTGGGATATAAGCTACATACTGTGGGCCTGTCCCAGCCAGGGTCTTGTTTGTTTTCTCAGTCACTGGCAGCCACTTTCAGCAGTGTTAATCCCATACAATCCATGGACATCCCCTGGGGCATCCATAGGCCATCCATTGTTCACAGCTGATAGCCATGCAAAGGCTATGTGGTTAAAACAGGAGGCAGCATAGATTTGGAAACACCTGTATATTTCAGAGACTGTTCACCTGCTTTTAAAGTGTGGATAAAATATCATCTTGGTCTGTTACCAAAGGGTTTTAACTACAGAGGATGGATGGGCCACCTGCCAGCTTGTGTGCAGCACCATCACTGAGTGCTGTAGGTTTGTCTGCCAACAATGACAAACTAAAGTATTGCAAAATATATATGAAGTAAAATGAAAAACATGGCTGGTACCATACTCGAGTAAAAGAAGAAAAATCTCAAGCATATTCACGGAGAGGTAGTCATCTGGGCAACTAAGTGCATCAGGGTGCTGAAGCATGCTGGAGCCTTGTAGGGTTCAAACAGGGCCAGGCACAAACAGGAGCATTTTCTCATTCCTCGCTAGCTTGAGTCTCAAAAAATAGAGGAGTATACTCCTCATGCTCCTTTCCACAAGCCAAGTTCCTTCAGTAAAGAAGAATTTGATTTAGGAGCTTGCTTTCCTGTTATCATCCCTTATGGAAACCTTTCTTCTAAAGCATCTGGAAATTGTCGCCATTGGAGACAAGTTCTGAGTTAAAAACATGGAGTCTGAACCAACAGAGCTATTTGCCAGCAGTGCTCGTGCCTGCTCTGAGTATGTTTGAACTGCACATTATCTATAAATAATGGACAGAGTAAAAAGACATTGGGAATAATCTAAATTCATCATCCTCCTTGTCTGGTGGTTTCTGCTGCAGAGTTTCTGGTTTTCATTTCCTTGGGGGTTTTGAACAGTAGTATCCTATAATATGTCATCTGTTTACTGGAATGGGAACCAAGTGTAAATGTTGAGAAATCTGATAAACAATACTGTAAATTCAGAGCTCAGCAAGTAGGTAACTGAGAGCTCACCCCAGCCACTTTCCAGAACTCTTCAGGAAAGGCTGTCACTGGCTAAACAACTTTATTGAGGGAAGAGAAGGGAGAAAGCTGAATTATGATTTGAATATTATGTGAGAACACTGTGATATAGCATGGCCAAGCAGTTGCTGAAGAGACTGAAACTGTTTGGATTCTTGTAATGCCCTTTGGTCTGATGTATTTGGGCTGTTTGAGTGTGTGTGTGACTGTAATGGGATAAAAATGTCACTGCGAGCTTCTGGATAAACCTACACTTGGGCTTCTTTCCTGTTTGCCACAGTCTAAACTTAAAGGGGCAATGGGGAGGGTTTGGGGTTTGTCTCTGCTAGGTGACTTGCAGCCCAACAAGAGGTGTTTGATACTAGCATTATGATGGCTCTGATATGAACCTAAGCGTGCATACTGGGCAAATCTGCAGCGTCACAGAGGGCCTGCGGATAACTCCTGAGCAGAGAAGCTTAGTGTCTGATTTATTTGGCACATACATTGAGCTCTGGCTTTTGAGAAGGAGGAGTTTCATAAAGCTCCTATTTTGGCTCTCTTTCATTCTCATCACCTGCAGGACCACCTGCACCTCTGCACTCCTGTCCCCTGCTTCCCCACCCTCAGCATACTACCAGCCACAGTCTCCTGCTTCTTTCCAAATCACAGCAAGCAAATCACTTTGCTTGCTGGCTGTAAGTAATTCTTCAGTACCAAAAGTTTGTTGCATTGTCCACTGCTCCTGCAGGCTTGGCACTGGGGAATGCTGTGTAAGAACCATGCTCTCCAATTTACCCTCTCACTGATGCCCTGCAGGCTCTACATTGCCCATCTCTAGGACAGGCCCTACAGCAACAAAGTGTTTTACTGGTGACCTAAGTAACAAAGTGGTTATAAATACTTATATCAGCAAGAACTGTTACTGAACAGCATGACAGCCTGGCTCTTTACTTTAAAGGACATAGGCTGGAAACTTAATTCTAAACAAGGAAATTATTGATAAGATTTCACCCATAGCATTTTTCATATATTGGTCCGGGCAAACAAGGAGACTTGTCACTGTCACTAAGAGTAGGAGATTACAGTTGGAGCATTTCCCTCAGGCTGCAACACATGGGAGAACAAGGAGATGTCTTGTCTCCCTCTTGAGTCCCACACCAACATAGTGACCATGACAGCCACCACACTGGGGCTGGGGGTCTGCACGGATGCCTCAGGCAATGACATTTAAACTGGTACTGAAACACTACCATCCACAACGTCTTTGGACTTCTCCAGACACAACAGTCTGAACAATTGGAAAGTCTCCACTGCTTTTCCCAGGGAAGCATCTACCTTCCCATAGAAAAATGTGCAGTGCTTCCCTGGTGCCTCCCTGGAAGGTAAAGGCTCAGTCGCATGCCTGTGTGAAAGAGCTACTTGTTACAAGAGCAAATGTTTCATATGGAAATATAAATTTAAATCAAGGTCCTTTCATTACACTTCTCAAATTAAGAAATGAACCCTTCTTCTGGGGATTTATTGGTGAACAACAGAATAACAAAGAATAGTGTGTGGATGTCATAGGCAGAAAGGAGAACTACTTCATGAATTGGGAGCTGGAGTAAATAAAATAAGTCCCTTCAAGGCAAGAAGCTTGAGTTCCTAGGGCAGGAAACAGGTCTTCCTTTTCCTTAGTTAATTTCCCTATGCTTTTGTATCTAGCCTGCTTATCTGACAGGCAGTGACTGGCAGATTCATGTACTCTACAGCATCCCATGAGAACTCACAGAAAGCATGAGCTCAACCTCAGAGCCCTCGCACTGTGATGTTGTGATGTTTCTATTAAGGGAGCTGAAAGCTTCTGTTTAGAATAAATAGGCTTAAAACTGTGAGGGCTGAACATGCCAGCAATGGGTTCTGCATCCTACCCATGGGGGGGGAACCACAAATACAGTTTCACAGACTGAACCTCAGGGCAGAAAGCAACATGCCAGGTCAGGAAAAAATTACAGATGGAGCTTGGGGTTTTCTATTTTTATCAGAAATGTTGAAATTCATATGAATGAGACATCATCACCATTCTGACACTATTCTATTAAGCTAGCATTAATGATAGATCTGGCAATGCATTGTGTGTTCTTGAACCAATGACAAATACACTGTGGAAATTAACTGAGATACTGAAAGCAAAACAATAGCTGAAAAATGTCCTGCTTTTCATCTTTCAGTAGCAGAAAGCATGAAATACGCTGCTTATGCAAATCTCAAGTCAGTTGCAGACTAAAAGAATTAATCATGATGCAAAGTAGTGTCCTAATTCTAGAAGAAAGTATCGAATGCATGTCATTCACCAGCCATTAATAACTTTCACTTAGCAAAGCCCTAACAATAAGCTGTACGATGAGGTGTCACTCATTCACTTGCAAAGATGCTGCCTCCCATGGGTCAGCAGCTGCTGGCAGGTGCCAGCCGCAGCACTGAGCATTTCCTCGGTTATACAGGGGCCATTTGGAAGCCCTGTCTGCTGGAGCATCTGCATTAAGTTCTTCCTTTGATGTGTAAATAAATATAACAAAAAGAGAATTCAACGATGAAGCTTGCTTTAAGGTGTGGAGGAAAAGACTCCTCTCCGGCCCACCACTGTGGTGTTGGTGGTGGCAGCTCCTGTCCTGAGATTAACTCTGCAGTCTGCCTTCATTTCTCCAGCTATGGTTCAGTGCAGCAAAGAGGAAAAAAACTGCAGCTTGGACTCGTGTAGGGAATGGAACCTACTTGTTTCCTGCAAAAGCCAAGCTGGAGAATAGGCTAAGTTGAGTTCATCTTCTCCAGGATTTGTGAATTCTCAGAGTGTCCTAGATGGGCATGTTGAAGGAACTGGGAGGGGACAGAGGCAGCCCCAGCAGCAGTCAACTCCACAGGCTTGCAATATCCCCCACTCTGTGACCTGTCTGAACACTCTTCAGGAGGAGACTGAATTATCAGATGGGGCTTAGGAGGTCTGAGAATCTGTCATGGAGCCAGCGGGGCTGGTGGAGATTCCATAAGCACATCTCTCTGTTTATTTGAAAGCAAATTACCCTACAAAAAAAAGATTACCCGGAGTGGCTTTCACACTCTCCTGGATGATTTGTCATGCTTTAGGAGTGAAATACTCCTCAATCTTGAAACTGAGCTTTTGATAACTACCAAAATTCTGTGAAGCATCTGTTGAAGATCAGGTCACCCTACCAAAAGTGGCAAGGATGAATGTATTTGAAGAATGGAAAGGACCAGATCATGCCTTGCCTCAAAGTTTATTTTTAAATGGATATTTCAGCACAGCAAAGGGATAGAGAACATGTGTTCTCTGCTGTCAGAAGGCACTGTGTTTGCCAATACAAAATTACCAGTGTTTGCTCTGGAATAGCAAATACCATCCCTAATCGTCATAGAAGTTTTTCCTGCTTTCTAGTTTGCCAGGATTGATGTTATTAAATACACCATACTTAAAGCATTTATAGATTCTCAAAAGTCCACTGCATTTTTTGCTAAGCTAAATTAGAGACTTGTGTAAAAGAGATCTGACCTTTATTTATCACAAAAGAAGGAGGAAAATTTTCATTAGAGATGAACAGATTTTTTGTTAGTTTGCTTTACTCTAGAAAACAAAATAATTAAATTATTCCAGTTCTATGGCACTGACCTGGCTCAGCTGGTGGATTTGTCCACATGTCAGGTGAGAGGCTATGGGATACTTCAGTGGAGATACAAACACCAAAGCACAGATTTCAAAATGTAAGTAAATTTTGTGGCACTGAAATCTGGCTTATCCTTCAGAGCTAAGGGAGCTTGAGGTATCATTCTTTGCAGGGCAATAGTTCAAGGTCACCCAGACCTTCTTTTGGTGCTGGGCCATTTTCAGGACCCTTCTTAGAGGCCATTTAGAGATAGTGGGTACTGTTCATGGCTCCACATTTCTGTCTGCCACGTTCAGCTAATGAGTTTGTGCATGCAAGAGTGAGGTCCATTTCCTTCCCTCCTTCCTCAGAATCCCAGTGGGTGAGATGGGTCTCTCACCCATCACAGTTAGCACCTAAAATGGCAGTGACTTTACAAAAGACAGTGGCAGTTCACGCTATCCCCAGGTAAGATTGCATCTATAATGATGGGATTTTCATGAACTGCCTGATGAGAGATGAAATAACCCCTTAAGTACAAGACACCACAGTGGTGAAACACCTCATAGAATCATAGAATAGTTTGGGTTGGAAGGGACCTCAAAGATCATCGAGTTCCAACCCCCCTGCCATAGGCAGGGACACCTCCCACTAGACCAGGCTGCCCAGTGCCTTGTCCAGCCTAGTCTGGACAACACCTAGGAATACATATTTTTCTTAATATATTAATTCACTGGGTGAAATAAGTGACATCTCTGAGTCCCAGCAGATAAGTTTTACACTCTTCCATCAGATCTTAAACCTGTGGGATTCAAAGGTCTGAGCCTAACTGGACCTTCTGTGGCCATCCATAAGAGGGAGCTCAATCATGGTCAGGTCAGGATCACGACAGTGGTTCTCCTGTTCCCGCTTCCTTACAGTTTCATACTTGCTATGGCAGCTGCAGTGAGACTGGAGATATGAATGAAGCAACCGTCAGGCTTACATACCTTGAACAGCAATTGACAATTAAAACCAACTCTGCTACACAGTGTATTTAACAGCATAATTACACAAGAGAGAGTTGTTGGTTCCTCCAGGAAGGTTTCAATGTGCACAAAGAAATCCAAGAGAAAGGTTATGTCTCTGTCTGAACTGAAGCAGAGAGCACAGATGTACAATTTACGGCAATGCCCTGGCTCTGGGGTCGGAAAGCAGCTGGGCCACCTCCCCTGGCTCCTTATGCACAAGGAAGGAATGAAGGAAGGAAGGAAGGAAGGAAAGAAAGAAAGAAGGAAAGAAAGAAGGAAGGAAGGAAGGAAGGAAGGAAGGAGCGAGCTGTGGAGAGATGGAATAGGCTACCCAGACAAGTGGCTGAGGCACCACCTCAGGAGGTATTTAAAAGATGGGTAGAATTTGAGATATGATTTAGTAATGGTTTTTGTAAGAATTAGGTTGATGATTGGAATAGATGGCCTGAAAGGTCTCTTTTGAACCCATGCAAGTTTATGATTCTACAATTCTATGTCTTATATTGCTATGCAAGGAGTGCAGGATAAATTTTCCCAGGGCAAATCCTCACAGCCCATGGACAACTCACCAGGGCTTTAAACCATCTCCCCAATCCTGCTGGCACTGGTGGAGGCATAAAAGGGGTTGGACAGTAGATCTGAGATAGGTATAATAGAACAGGCTAGGCAGAGAGAGCAGCTGCAAGGCTCAAGAGAAGGCTTAGGTTAATGAAGATGTTGCTATTTAAAGTTATCAGTGAAGACAATCCCTGGCAGAGGATTTATTCAAACTGGGTCAAGCTAAGATTGGGGTACTTTGCTTTTTCCTCAGCCAGCTGAGGGGCATCTTCAGCATGTGAAGGGGTAACCCGTCCTCAGCCCTAGCAGCCAGCATTCTCCTCACCTCAGTTCTCCCACCAACACCATCTCCCTCTTGTTCAAAACTACACCTTGTCTCAACAGCTTCTGCAATTGGGAATTCATGCTGTTAAAATAAAAACATTGTCCTACAGCTTGGAGAAGCCAAAGAAAGTGCCTTTGCTGCCTTGAGGCCTCCCAGGAGAGATGTCAGGCACCTGCTCTGTGGTGCAGGCAGCACAGATAGTGCAGGCAGCAAGGACCCTCTGTTCCCCACCCTGAACAGAGTTCCTGCAGCAAGGGATGCCCATCCTGACCTCTATGAGGGCCAGCAGCACTGCCCAGGGCACAAAACCATAGCCACTCACAACATGAATAGAATAGAATAGAATAGAAAAGAATATAATAGAATAGAATAGAATAGAATAGAATAGAATAGAATAGAATAGAATAGAATAGAAGAATAGCCACAATGCTTAAAAAAATATGAAAAAAAGAACTGTAGAAGTCACATCAAGATCCAGGCTGAACCTGCAGTTAGACTTTCCATGCCAAGCAACAAATTGTTAATAGTGATTAGTAAAATTTATTTCCTGCTCAGAGGAGGCAGCTAGTCAGTGTCAGGGATCATTTTTAAATCTCTTAAGACTTTGCTGTAACTCACCAGCAGCTAAGTAAGCCTCTCTCTACAGGAGGATCACCTTGGAGGGAGGTTTAAGGAGAGGGTTGTCAAGGTGCCAAGGAAAGGTACTGCTCTCCTTGCCTACCCCCCACTGGCAGCTTAATCTGAGGCTGATGCTCAGTGGGTGTCCTTCCTCCCACTGTAAAAAACTGAACCTCCCACCTGCAAATAAAACCCCAGGGCAGTCTAGACTTGGGTGGTAAAAAGCTATTTTTTCTTGCCCACACTTACCTTATAAAACAAAAATAATATAAACTCTATAAAATACTTAATAGACACTAAAAGTTCACTCACAAAGTCCAGATGGGGTTGCCAAATCCTTCCCAGGAATGAAAATATCATTTGTCTCAGCAGAGCAGTTAAGATGATCTAGGACAGCAGCATTGATCTTTGCAGGAGTTGATCCCTAGGACTCCCCTGATCGTGGGTGTGACAGTGCCACAGTCCTCTGGGAACGTGACACACAAAGCATAATGACAAACAAGCAGGCTGAAGATAATTATTAGCATTTGAACAGATTGCTGTGCAGATTTGACAGGAAGGACAGGAGAACGGAAGGAATTTCTGCCCCCACATCCTCGTGGCATATAGCAGTGTGGGTACAGCACATGAGCCCATGTCCTGGGGTGTTGTCTGTCTGCTCAGCTTGGGACCAGGACCCTTTTCTCTGTAAGTCTGGAAACACCTGTGTTATCTCCTGCCCTTGGATTTCTATCCCCTTTCTCCAGGAGGCAAGTAGGATGTCACAGAACAGATCCAGATGACAAGGCAATGTGAAGCTGAGTTCTTCAAACATGTAAGTTCCCTTAGAGATACCTGTCTGCAGCACTAGGGACATCAACACCAATGCAAGAGGAGCTCAAGAAAAGTTTAACTGTGTGGAGTTTTTTTTTTAATCTGTGTTACCAGGCCACTGGAGAATCCCCTCTAGACATTATTGTCAGGATGATCTCCCAGGATTTCTGTGTGGAAAGTTCATGAAATACCACCAAGTCCTCATCTATTTCTAATTCCCCTGGCAGAATGCTTCTATGATTTATTGTTGCCAGGTATTACACAGCACCTATGATAAGAACTAGAGCAGTGATAAACAGTTTGCAAACTAACAGAGTTATCCTGGATCTCAACCCAAATGCTGGGAATTCACAGAGGTAAGTGCAAGGTTACAGAAGCTTAAATGTAGGACAAGAAGAAAACCAAAGAAAAGGGAACTGAAATGAGAGAGGGGGAAGAGACAAGGAGCTTAGCAATTAGTTTGCTGTGATGTGTGTCCAACAAAGTTACCACTTCATCGACTTGCCTGAAGCCCTTCGGTCTTGGTCATGGAACGTCCTTCCTCCTCATCCCACTAAGCCTGGAAGTTCTTTCTCATCATGAGCTGGCTCTCACCAGTCATGCCTTGCTCTGGCAGCAGGGTGTTTTAATTTTACACTGAGTCAGATACGGACTCGCAGCTTCTGGCTGAATGTATCCCTACCAAGCTGAGCCAAGGAGCTGGTTCAAAGGAGTAGGAAGAAGTGTGGGTGGATGCCTGAGGTGCAGTTGTCATCAGGTGACATGGCTAATAACAAGAAGAGTCCTCCTTTCTGATTCCCCTGCCTGCTTTTTGTTTTCCTGGACCTCCCACTCATGTCTGATGGAAATGGCAGCCACGGCTTGGCATACCACGCAGCACCTCAGGCACCACTACCCTGCCTGCCCTGAGCAAGGACTAGGGGCTGCAGCTTATGTTGTGATGCTTCTTTGTCAACGTGGTTTACAAGCCCGCAAAGTGCTCCCAGTGGGACAAGGAGACAATACCAAGCAGGTCTCCATAAAACTGCATGACCAAATAATTCTGAGGCAGAGGAAAACTCAATTTGAAGTCCCTGTGATACCTATATCAGTGTGAGTTTTAAAACCTAGAGTTGAGGTGAACCCCTTATTGCCCATCCAGAACAATATCTCTCCTCACCAGCAGCAGAGTTCTGTCACCTCCTCAGCCAGAGTCTTCATACCTGACATAAAAAAAGACAGCTACATGGAAAAACCCCAGAAAAGCTTATTTCCCAAGCACCATTTCATAGGCAGGCAAGGGAGTAGAAATGCCCTCCAGTGTTCCTTTTAAAGCTGTTTCTTCCTGGTGAAGAAACCTATACAAGTGTTTCCTCATCTCAAGGGAGTTCACTCATTGCACTGCATAAGTGGGATCCCTCCTGCTACCTTTGTCCTCAGATCCTCTGCTTCCCCCTGTCCCTTTCTGCTGAGGAGCAGGTCCCACTGCAGCCTGCCAATGGGCAGGCTCTCCTGCTGGAGAGTAGTTAGGTGTGCAGAGGGACCCTGTCCCAAGTCCTGCACCCAAGTATTTCACCAATGGAGCATTGGGAATGAGGCTGATGCATAAAAGTGTTTGCAGCCATAGGACAAGGCAGAAATACAAGATGTCATGGGGAAAACACAGACAATTAACAGGAGAACATGCAAATAGCCTGTCTGTTACAAGAAAGAGTGAAGGCTGCTAAAATTGGAGCTCATGTCAAAGTTTGCTGTTGCCTATGAAGTCGCTTGGGGTGACCTGGTCTAGTGGGAGATGTCCGTGCTCATGGCAGGGTGGTTGGAACTAGATGATCTTTAAGGTTCCTTCTAACCCAAACAGTTCTATGATTCCATGATTCTATGATTCTGTGATTCTATGACTGTTCTCCTTGCTCTGCAAGAAGCAGGCTGAGACCTATCAGTGCTCAGGCAGAAGCATTGCATCTCACTCTATCTCTGTTTCACCAGCTTCTGTCTCAAAATAAATTAGCGGTTCAATAATAGTTTAATAATCACCTAGGTTGGAAGGTACCTTTCAGATCATTGAATTCATCCAACAATCCAACTCTGTCAAGTCTCTTAACCTGGACAATGACTTGAACCCTTGATATATCTCCCCTGCAGTGCCATGTACTCCTCTTCCTAGCCTCATCAGCATCTAGACTATATTGCAACATAGTGGGCACAGGTGAGAGCACTGTGACAGGTGTAAAATGCAGGGCCAAGGTCTATTTCTTGTTTTAGGGGAGCAGAGAAGAACCTGGGAGCAGCCAGCTGGGTGCCTATCTCCCATCAGCATAGACACAGCACAGGGGCAGGACAGCCACATGCCTGCACTCATGCCTCTCTCTTCTGTTTGCATTTTGCCTCAGTCTGTATTTGGAGATAATTGACACATGGTTAAAAATAAAACACGCTTCAAAAGAAAGCTTTGAACTATGTAAAGCAATCTTTCCACTAGTTTTAGCCTTTCCTTTGTGTGTCAATTGACAGAAAGTACAACATGAGAGTATAATAATTTATACAGCAATATATTCAAAGTTCATGGGTTTGTTAGGGCCAGCTTCAACTAGCTTCAGATTGGAAGAGTGATTCATTCATTATTCCAGGAATAAATCTCCATTACAAGACAAAACACATCAAAACCTGCTGCGTGACTGATTTCCTGCAGCCGTGGAATGTGTGTGGGCCAGCACAGCAATAGGGAGCTCCTCTGTCATAAGATGGCAAAGCAGCAACAAAATCTCTCTGTATGCACATCAAAAATGTATTGATAGTCCAACACAAGCCATATGCCCTGTCTTGTTTCATCAAGTTCCATTGTCTCCAGAAACAAGCAGCATAACTTACATTTCTGGGTTTTATTTTTAGAATGTCAAAAAAGAAATCCCTCCTCAAGTCATCAGTCCTGTTGGCAGGATGAAAATGGGAGGGTGATTTTAAGCCTTGCAATCCCATACTTAAACTGAAGTAAAATCCAGTACCTTACTTTTTATAAATTTTGACATTGTGAATTCATGTAAACAGAAGCTGTCCTACTAAAAGCAGAAATACTAAAAATATTTCAAAACTCAAGTATTTTTTTCTTTTTGAATGCTTTTACATATTCTTTTTCCTTCCTGAATTTTGATGGTGTTGTAGAAGACAGAATGACCTTATATCATAAATATGATCCTAAAGGCACTGAGATTTCTCTAACATCAGTTTTTAAGCCAAATGCAACTAAGTCTATGTGTGAGAGCAGGTGCACTGGGTCAGAGCAGAGGTCACTCCAGCCCATCATCCAGTCTCCAGAGTAACCCAAAGCTGAAGCTGAAGCTAAAAGTAAGAAGTCCAGACAATCAGAAAGCCCTGGATCCCCTGGGACAACCCTCAGCTCCCAGCAACCAGCAGGTCAGTTTTTCTGAGCCTTGGATTACATCTGGTCTGCTGTGTTAAATGGCCATCTGCAGACCTTTCCCTCATGCATTTCTCTGACTCCTGCTAAAGGCAGTATCAGGTGGCCTCTGGAACACCCTGTGGCACTGGAATCTTTAGCTAAAATGGGGATATGAATGAAAAGTATTTTTGCTTGGTTTGTCTTGTTGCTTGTGAGAGAAATCCTTTCCTATCCACTTTCTTCATGCAGCTCACCAGCAGAACATGTAGTGGTATTGTACAACCTTGCCATTGTCCCATTTCCAAGCTGATAATCCTAATCAAATCAGTCCGTTGTCACAGAGGTGTCATTTCATGTCCCAGACACTATACCTAATACAAAGTCCTTTCCGAAAGGGAGGCTCGATGCATATTTAGTGTGAAGGCACTTAAACCCCATCCCCTACTGTTTGGTCCAGACCCAGGTACCTGCACTACCAGGCACTGGTGAACAAACTGTGCTTACTCATGATTGGGACTACTCAAGGTAATTAAGCCATTTATGTGATTAACTTGCCTTTTGCAAACTGTGATTTCTTCTCTTTCATGTGGAACATTCAAAGAGCATTGCATGACTCCATGGAGAGACAATGTCTGAGCTGGGGTGCTCAAACCAGGGCTGAAATCTCAGGACCAGTGCTCAGGAGTGACAGGGTTTGGTCCACTGCTCTGCCATGAGACTTATGACCATGATGTCTCAGATGAGCTGGGTTTGCTGCTTTGGACCAGGTGTGTCCCCTTCCCTGGGACTGTTGAAAGATGGGGCTCCTCAGACCCTGGGGAAGAGAACAGCTGCTATGAAAAAAGGAGCAGTCTGCTCCACAGAGGAATGTCCAGAGCTCACACAGACCTTCAGAGTGGTAGCACAGTGTCACAGCTGGTGCTTACAGTGTGTTTGTGATGCCTGAGAAATGGCACATATAAAATATTATTATCCTCTGCAGATATAAATAAATGAAGTATTTTTAAAAGATTTTGAATCTAAGGTTTGTGGTACCACATTCCTAGAGACTATTCAAGCATCCAGAATGAGAACACTTACTAATACATACTATTGGTATTAGCAAACATCAAGTTTTAGGAGAGCAAATTTTTAAAAGGAGACTATTTTCTCCACCTTGTCATGCTTTTTATTTATTTCCACAGTTAAATTACCTTAGAAAGTGATTTGTAAAAAGCAAAGCTCCTTTAATCAATGGTGAAATCTGCAAGACTTGAGTTTTCAACAAGTCCCAGTGCTATTATGGCCCCCATTATGCAAGTCTGGGGGAAACCATAGATGAGCAAAGAAAGTGGAAGAGGACTGATTACAGAGCCCATCTGGTTTGGGGTCTGCAGCCCTGCCGTGTGACATACGAGGACAAACTGTGTGGTTGGTGCCAATAGAGGAGTAGCTGGCTTGTGTACACACTCCTCTCCTTCCCACCACCCACTGCATTTGTGCTGAGCTTCCACAACTGGAGTGCTAAGCAGCCAAAAACCAAAGTGAAGGCTTTCCGGGACAGAGCAGGCTGCTGCAGGGCTGGAGGCAAGCAAAGGGGAATTCTCAAAGTGCATTAGGGAAGGGGTTGCTTTTGGATAGCTCTTTGCTGTCCTTGTCAGTTTTAACACTGTGTTCAGGGGAACCAATCACTGCTCTAAGTATCCTACTGGCACAAAAGCTCAGGTCCAACATTTGCCCTTACAATATGGAGAAACAACTCAAAAAGGGCTGGTCAACACAACAGGGAGCACTCTGTCCTCTGCCACATCCCAGCCACTTTCCTAAGCTGGTTGCAGGAGTCAGAGTGAAACAGGATTCTCAGAAAGAGATGTTTCAGTGATGATAAAGAAGCAATTTGGACATCTGCAAGGAGATTCTTCCAGCACAAGAAGCACATAAGTGCTGGTAACAGAATCAAACATGTGAGCAATAGTGGGAGAGAGGGTGGGAGGTAATCCTGCTGGGACCAGCGCTGGTGTTTTGACAGCAAATGAGAGACGATGCCTGGGAAAAGGATGGAAGATGATGGTGGGGTGGACAGATAGAGCTGGCATACTCAAAACAGAGAGTTAGGAAGACAAGCTTCATGACAGGATCTGGGCAGATATTGGTAGAGGAATAATCTTGCAATAATTAAGACATTTGAAAAACCGAATAGCAATTTTAGGAGAGAAAATGCAGAATTGTGTAGAAATTGCACCAAAGAATCTGCAAGATGTGACCATTGCCTGGATATGAGGACCTGCAGAGACATCCAACCTGAGGATGATGCCCTACACTCTGAAAGTGCAAGGATCAGGGTGTTCTCTCAGTATCTGAGGAAGATGTGGCTTAGATGGAAGAGCAGGCTCTCTGTTTTAGGCATCCTGAATTTGTGTTGTTGGCTAGAGTAGAGACACTATTATTATAGCAAGCAGATAAAAAGCAGAGATGCAGATCTGTATGTACCAACCAAGGAAAAACTTCGCAAGACCACATACATAACAGGAGGAGACGTCATTCAGCACTAGTCCCTAGAGTCACCAACCATGCAGGGAAATGTCCAATTTCAGAATGAGACTCACCCTGGCTCACATTATGCTGAGGGTGGCAATCTAGATTGGTCACATATCAGGAACAAGGATACAATTATTTTTGTCATTTCCAGGGCTCATCATCTAAACAGTGAAGACAGAACTTGTGAATCTGGGGAGAGAATAGCCCAAGGAGACATATTTTGGGATCATCAGGAAGAAAACTTTTCCAAAAAAAAGATGGTTCTCTTTCTCCTCCAAAGAGAACAATGGGGAATGGGAGTTGTGTTGGACTGTGTGGCCTCAGAAGATGCTGATGTGGAGAAAAACACACAGAAGAATCAGAGAGTAAAAATCCTGAAGTTCAATACTAAAATATGTCTTTTCTTCTCTGTTTTCACTTCCCATTAAGATGACAGATGCATTTCTCTCTAGACCAGGCTCTGGCCTCATTTGTATTTCACAAAAAGGGATCCAGGTTGTGCACATATTATTTCTTGGAGCTGCAGTAATAATGTTGTCCCCATACATAACAAATAAGAAAATTATGCTTTTTTAGGAGCCTTCCAACCATAACCCCAAATACTCTTTCAGTAGCTAATAAAACTAACCTTGGTAATACACTCTAATTTACCAATAACTGACTTACTGGATTGGCTTGTTCTTATCCATGAGGTATTAGTTGTTCTCCAGCAGTAAAAAGGAAGACAACACTCTGCCCTTTTCAGGGTAATTGTAATCACACAAGCATGGTCTCTCCCAGAGCAGGCAAGGGAGCATGGGAGATTCAACAAATGAACTTCACCAATATTATTGAGACAGCTGCACAGGAAAAGGGCTTGGGAGGCAGCTAGGATAAGACTAAAATGTCCAGAGCAGGGCAGAAACCCCTTTACAGATGTCCTCTTCTGTTTTCCAAATTCAGACAAAGCAAGGTGCAGCCAGCCAGACCTGATGAAGGCAAAGCAGCAACACAGCCCTGAGCTGATGGCTGGTCTTACAGAAACACTCAGTGGCACTTTTGGTGCTCATAACAGGAGCTATCTGCTTTCAAGCCTGACAGTTATCACTTGTCTCTGTATTAGCCATTCTCATATGTACAAATATTCAATGGTTTCCTAGAAAATAAAAAAAAACTTTCCTCCCTTCCATGTTGTTTCAGAACTATTTTTGTTCCAATGAACCCAGGTAAAACGGACTAAAACAAAAGAGCCTAATTGCATTTAGTGACTAAATCCATTTTAGTGTCTGCCTCATTGGACCAGGGAAGAGCTATAGATGTCATATATCTGAAATTCTGTAAAGTCTTTGATGCAGTCCCCCACAACAGCCTTCTCTGTAAATTGGAGAACTTTGGTTTTGATGGATGGACATCAATGATGTAAATAGTGGGACCAAGTACACCATATATATGGAAGTTTACTGATGACAACAAGTGAGTGGGGCTGCTGGCATACCTGAGGAATGGGATGAGACCTGGACAGGCTCAAGAACTCAAGAACTGGTCCCATGTGAACCTCATGCAATTCAACAAGGCCAAGTGCATGGTCAACAGTCCACCTGGGTTGAGGCAACCTCAGTATCAGTACAGGTTTAGGGGACAAAGAGATTGAGGGCAGCCCTGCTGGGAAGGACTTGAGGGTACTGGTAGATTAAAAGTTGAACAAGACTGACAATGTGCTCTTGCAGCCCAGAAGGGCAACCATAGCCTGGCTGCATCAAAAGAATTGTGGTCAAGGGAGATGACTCTGCCCCTCTACTCCACCCTGGTGGAGTGCTGTGTTCAGCTCTGGAGCCCTCCGCACAGGAAAGACATGGAGTGTATCCAGAAGAGTGCCACAAAAATGATCATTGGGATGGAACATCTCTCCTGTGAAGAAAGGCTGAGAGAATTTGTATGAATCAGGAGAAGACTCCATGGACACATTATTGTGGCTTTTTAATACTTCAAGGTGGCTTATAAGAAAGTTGTGAGCAGACTCTTTAGCAGGATCTGTTCAGATGGGATAAAAAAGATTATGTTTCTAAACTAAAAATGGGTTGACTTAGACTAGACAGAAGGAAGAAATTTTTGACAGTGAGTGTGGTGAAATACTGGCCCAGGTTTCCCAGAAAGGAAGTAGATGCCCCACCCCTGGAAACATTCAAGATCAGGTTGAACAGGGCTTGAAGTCACCTGAGCTAGTGGAAGGTGTCCCTGCTCATTGCAGGGGAGTTGGACAAGGAGATTTATAAAGGTCCCTTCCAACCCAAAATATCTTATGATTCTGTGATTTGTAGGACAAATGTCTGTTGTCATGGCTTCAATGCCTTATTTGTGTACTGATGCACACAGTCCTTGTCATTTCCACACTATCTGCAGACTGATGGCCAGCCCCTGGAGAGCTGTGTCATGTTCCTCTTCCCAGAGTCATTATGCTGAAAAACCTTGAATGTTTTTTGTGGCAGGCACAAGCCATTCACAGCAGCAACTCAAACACTTCAGTCCCACTTGTGAAAAGCCAAACGCAGTCCATTCTATTCCCACAGAAACTCCTCAAAAATGGAGTAGCATATGATCTAAAATAATTAACACAGTAAGCAGAGATTCTTAAATCTCAAAACCTGAGTTGCAAGGGTAATTGTGCAAAATCAGGCAGCCTGCAGTGTGTTTTCTGAGCTGCCTGTCATCCTGATATATTTACTGTGAGGTTTGACAGATTATTCTAGAAAAATACCAATTTACAGCATTCCTTTACAGGAAGGAATACTAACAAAAATTCATTGCAAAGGGTCATTCAGCAGAGCTCAGACTGATAGGAATTTTGGATGATGCATTTCAACTGAAGATATTCTAGTTCATCAATGTCTTCACCTCTTCATCCCTCACTTCTGCATTTTGCTAGCTTAACAGGATACATAGAAATGTCTTTAAGGTATATTAATACCAAATAGTTACGAATGTCTTCAGAAAAATAAGTGTTGCAGGATTGTTGCCACATAGCTTTGGAGTGGTATTGACTGTCCATACATTGCTATGATCCCTTGAATACACACTGCATTTCAAAAGAATTCTGTATTTTCCAGACCTATTCTAACCAAGCAGAACTGTGAACACACTGGGAAGAGTGCAGTGACAAAGGATTCTCCTCTGCCCTAGCATGGGGAGAATACACTGGTTGCAGAAATGCAACTGTTCCGTAATTGCATCTATTTCAAACCACTGTAACTCTTCCAGTG
The DNA here is from genome assembly GCA_013400935.1 of Turnix velox. NCBI lineage: Eukaryota > Metazoa > Chordata > Aves > Charadriiformes > Turnicidae > Turnix > Turnix velox. The sequence continues at coordinate 254,139 of VZTY01030637.1, read as the reverse complement.
CCCCCAGCCACATCCATTGCTCCAACCACACCCGACACACACCTCACCAGCCATGAAAATACTTGTCCTTACTGAAGTATTTTGTTTCTGGTCTTACATAGATATTTTTAAAGTACTCCCACACACAATGTTTTATCAGCAATGTTTGATCTGGCACAGGGAAATTAGAGAAATATCCATAACTGAAGTTGGAAGAGGAATGTTGTTATTGAGCAGAAAATCTCCTTGTATTATTTCACTTGCCTGACTCAACTTGAACTTTCACAAGCTACCTCCCTTTACAAAATAATACATTTTACCCATCTTCACCATGACTGCAGTTATCTACATTTTGAAGAACTAGTTGTGTGTGACAGCATATTTTCAACTATTTATGCATGCTCATGAGGCTCCTCCTGAAGGCGTACAATTAGGCTGGAGCTGTATTTTGTTCTGCAGCTGACATCCAATCCCTCTGACAGGTTGCTGGGGTACATTTGATATTGTTAATGCTGTCCAGAATTCTCATTATGAGGTGTCAGAGAGAGATGTCCAGGAGAATGGCAGCTCTTGTCTGTTTGGGCTGCAAATTCCCCTTCAAGCTGTTACAGGCTGAATGCTTTGGGGGTTTACTCTGTAGGGAAAATAAACCCAAGCTGCTCTTGGTGTTTTGACAGAAACAAGACTATGAAAAAACTGGTCCTCAGCACCAGAATTTCTAGTAATGTTTCCAGAAAGGCTCTTGCCCCTCCTGTCGTTGTGGATGATACCGACACCAACCCACCAACTCTGAGCTACCTCCTACTCATGTAGAACTTCAAACCCACCCTTCCAGAAAAAACACACCTAGGAAAAGCTGCAAGGTCACAGCTACCTAGACTTTTTGAGGAGTCTGTCCTAGATGGGTGCATACCTGAGGCTGACTGCTCCTGTCCAGACAGACACAAATGTTAGTGACCTCTCTGGCAGCACTTCCACCTGGCCACTAGCTCAATGCCAATGGAGTTGCTTGGGCCAATAGGCTTCTTAGGCTGGATATTAGGATAAATTTTTACAGTGAAAGGGTAAAGTGAACAGGCTGCCCAGGGAGGTGGTTCAGGCGCCATCCCTGAAGGTATTTTAAAAGACAAGTAGGCACAGAGCTTAGAGATATGGTCTAAGGATGGTTTTTGTTAGAGTTGTGTTGATGGTTGACTTGATGATCTGAAGGTTCCTTCTGATCAAGGCAATTATTTGATTTTGTATGCAGACTGTTTGCACACTCTTGTGTATGGGAAAGCTGATGTACCTATCAATGACAACCATGCTTCCTATCATTTTTACCTTTGAGTCCTGCTTCTTTCCACAGTGCCAGTTCAAATCTGTTAGAATTTTCAGACATGAAGAAGAATTAAAAATGTTTATTTTTCAAAAGTGCTGCAAACCCAATGTACTTCCATCATGATTGGTTTATTGAGACTCAGCTACAGCATCTTCAACTGCATTTAATCCTTGAAATAGAGTTATTTGATAAAGTAATATGAACATATGGCTTAAATTAACTCCTTCCCAAGCTTGTGCTTTCTGCTGATGAGAGGAGGGGTGGTGTTACTTCCTCTAATGTATCTCATGTCTGATTTGATTTCCAAATTCCCGGACATTCCTTTGAATAATCTCTATGCTTTGCAACTCCACCCAATACAGTGTCGTGTGTCCAGTTTGTCACTGGGCTGTTTTCTTCTTTTCCCATTAGCTTATTCATCAAGATATTTATTAAGTGTCAGACCTCCTTTTGGGATGCCTCTTCCTCAGCCACTCTATGTCTCATCTTTGCTGATGGTTTAAAGCCTGTTTACATTTCCCCTGCACTAACTAATTTTCTAGGGATTACAGCTTTCAGTAAGCAATGGTAGGAAAAATCTTATTAATCATGTCAGTGGTAATCAAAATTCCAGTCAGGGAAAGTGAAATACAATTACTCATTTTCATCAGGCAAGCTGCTGCCCTGCACCTGAGTTTATTAACCAGACAGCATATCTGATCTGGGGATGAGAACAAAATACTACCAGATGTCAAAGGGGAAAAAGAGAAAATGTGCCCTGCTGGCCCAGGACTTTCTAAAACCCTTACTTGTCTCTGCTCAGTCCTTCACAACTAATTTAAGACATTGTGTCCTGAAGAGCAGTGTGAGATGCAGGTTGTTTGTGCAGCAGGACAAATGTATTTCTTACTTAAACACCTTTTTTGTGTCCTCAGAAGTGGATGGCAGTGCTTGCCAGAAAAGGTTGAGCCCACCTCAGCACAGGCAGATCAAAGGGGGCAGCAGAGCCTGACCTGTGATACCACGGGGCACTTTAAAAACTTCGGGTGCATCCCTGCATTTAACCTCCTCCTCCTTAATGAATCATTGTCTGGGAACTAAAAAGAAATAGGAGGCAAAAATGTCAGGGCAAAAATGTGGTCATTTAGGTCGGTATTTTATCTCTGGTACATGGTTAGCCCTGTTGTTTTATTACATTTTAAAAGAGCTAAATTGTCCCCTGATAAATATTCAGAATTTCTTCATTACTAGAAATATTCCTGAGGCTCAAACTGTGCATCTTATTAGCTGAAGCTGTTAGCCTTAGTGTGGTTCATGAGCGTAACTAGACTAATGGAGCATGGAGCTAAAATAGTCATTGCTTTGTCTGGAAAATGGAAAGGCCATTTCAGAAGCACAAATGACTTATCAGGGTTTATCAGGAAAGACTTCTTGGAGCATTTTCACTTGCTGGGATAATGGCAGGAGCTGGCAACAGAAGGACTACTTTGCTCTCCTGTGCAAAGATATCTTAATGTCAGAATCCAGATCAGTGAAAGAACAAACAAAAAGATTGACAGCTAAATGTCTTTAAGATGATTAGCATGCATTTATGAACTTAAGGGAAAAAATATGAATATTAAAATAAACAACCAGAACTTAAGGACTGCTTAGCACGACTTGAATGTTCAGCCACACAGCTGCTACCTCATCTGAACAACAGTAAGAATATTTGGATTTCTTTGTTTTGTTAGTGCTGTTATGATTTAGTGACACAGTGAAATTCACTTATCTGAGGTCTTTGGTTAGCACAGGTTCACAGACTCACTCTCTTCATCAGTAATGAAAACTATTGACCAACCAAACAACACCAGAGATAGAGAACATGCATTTATGGCTTCAGTAGCACATACATTATTCACATTATCAGACACAGAACGAGAATTTTAAAACTTGCTGCTAAATAAATTTCCTTCCCAAGATGAAATGACCAATTACTCATGGGACTGCCTGATATAGAGAATTACCAGAGCTTTGAAAAAAAAGGAGAAAACAATACTGTGGCAATGAAGCAGAAATCCAAAGAACCATGACAGCAGACACACAAAAGCAGCATATGGGTCTCATGGTTGTCTATTTAACAGCAGGGGACCAGTCCCTAGTAGGGAAGGGTTCCACTGGGCACAGCCTGGTTCTATCCATCATATACATCTCACCAGGGCAGGGGCTGGTGCTGATGTTGAAGAGAGGAAAAGAGGAGATGAGCAGGCAGTAGCTGGGGGAATTTGCTTTTTTTTTAAGCTTCCACCTTCCCTGCATTCCCTACTGCTGCCACCCATGGCATGCCAAGCTAAGGTGATTGCTTTTGTCCTCCAGTGTAATCCTAGTGTGGTTAAGCATCACTGCTGGGAGACCAATGTGATTACTCAGCAGCGGTGTCTCTTACTAGAGCTGTAAGAATCAAATATGTCAGTTTTTAAACATATGGTGGCAAGGCAAGAGAAGTTCTTTTTCTTTCCCGTTTATCTCCAGCTGCCAGTTTTGGTTTTGCACTAGGTAAATATAAAAATCTCTGTGCTTATGGTTTGTCTCAAAGGAGGTGGCTTGTCTTTGGATGAAGGAAGCCATTCATATAATATTCAAAATGAGAAGAAAACTTTAGCCTTGACCATCAGAACAGCCCTTTACAGTGTCTTGAAGTGAGAATACAGACAGGAAGGAAATATGAAAGCTCGTGTATGTTCTTACTCTGTGCTCTCCTGAAACCTGTGTTACCCCTGGCCCTCTTTTCTGACCACAAGCAGTTTGGAGACAAGAGGAATTGTTTAACCTGATGCCCTCATGGTTTCCAATGATGTCAAACTCAGCTACAAAGAGATTGGGGATCCTCCACCCCCAAGACAGGGAGCCCATAGTTCCATTTTGCACATACCATGGCTATGCTTTTTGTATTTTGCATTAGTCCTGGATGTTGCTGTGTAGGTAGCACAAAATCTTGTTGAACCTTCAGCATGGGACAGGTTCCTAGCCACTGCCTGCATTCTATCAGGTAACATAGATGGGAATCTCATTTTCAGAGCACTCCTGCTCAGCGCTCACTCAGAGGCAAAGCTCACAAGAAGCTTGCTCAGCAAGAGCAGCAGAGCCTTCTAGGGGATCAGGACCTAATCTTTTATCTGTCAAGCAAACTGAGAACAAAGGAGGTGAAGAGTGAGGTCGATGTTTTGAATTAGAAAATAGAAGAAAGGAAAGGTTCAGCTTTCCCCATCATATTGATCTTCCAAGACATCACAGGCTGGACTAAATTTCTCCAAGATTTTTGGCTTCTCTGTCCCAGTCTGCTGTCTTCGTTCTTCTGCTCAGACTTCACAGACACGGGAGGAAACAAGCCACAAGCATGGGAGCAGAGGAAGCTGTACTTAAAACCTGCACATTTCCCTGCCTCAGAGGTACCCCAAAGCATTCCCACATATGTACCCACAACTAAAATTTTTTTGTGTCTTGTTTCCCTCCTCTCTTGAGCATTTAATGTTGCAGAGAAGGCTGAAAGCTTTTGAAGGAAGAGCTAATTGTCTCAGACACAAGTGGCTGCTGCATGAGGAAGGGCGCTCATCTCTGCTGTATAAGATCAAAACACTTATGCTGCCTGTTGCATAATACATAAAATTTGTCACAAAAGAAACATCAGACCACAAGAGCTTGCCACAGTCACCAGTTAGCTGGTTTGCTCTTATGCAAGAGGTGAGCCCCAGCTCCTCTCACCCGTCTGCACTGTTGGCACCAGGTGACAAGTGGCAGAGACCTGACCAGCTGCCACCCATGACTCAGGATAATCCACCTTAAAACCCAGCCTGGAAGCAAATGAGAGATCTGCTTTTGCAACAGAAAATTCATGCATGGAATTGTTTCGGATGGAAGAGACCTTTAAGAGTTACTGAAATATGTTTTTGAACACCACTCATTTAGCCTTGTTTCTGGGTTTTGGGTTTTGGTTTTTGGTGTTTTTTTCATTCTTAAAGTAGAAAACTAGAAATCAAGTTTAAATTTCCCAAGGTCTTAACTCTCACATCCTGAAGTATTATGGGCACTTTACTGAGATGTTATTTGCTTCAAAATGTATTTCCGTTGTTCTTCAAGTTGTTCTTCAGCCTGGTGAAGAGAAGGCTCAGGGAGACCTAATAGTAGCTTATCAATATCTGAAGGGGGTCTACAGAAAGGCAGGGGTAAGTCTTTTTAATAAGATTGGTAATAGCAGGTAATAAGAGTAACAGATGCAAATTGGAAGAGGGGAGATTCAGGCTAGATAGAAGAAAGAAATTCTTTATATCAGGGGTGGTGAAACAATGGAACAGGTTGCCCAGAGAGGTTGTGGATGCCCCCTTCCTCCCTGGAGGTGTTTAAGGTAGGCTGGATGAGGCACTGAGCAACCTGATCTAGTGGGAAGTGTCCCTGCCTATGGCAGGGGGGTTGGAACTGGATGATCTTTCAGGTCCCTTCCAACCCAAACCATTCTGTGATTCAAGTGAGTAAAAGCCATTTCCCAAATGTACCACTGAATTCCAGAAAAAAATGCACTTTAAAAAAAAAAAAAATCCTCAGCTGTTGTATCTGGCAAGTTTGGGTGAGAAAACACAGGTCTCAGCTTGCCTTTGGCTCAAGACTGCTGTCAGGCACCTAACCCTCCACTGTTTTGCAAAGACAAGGGGCTCCATTCATTGCCAGTGTAACACCACTGAAGTCAGATAAATCAGCTCAGCTTCTTCTAAAAAACATTTTCCAAATTTGTAATGCTAAGAGAAAGAAAAGAAAAATGTATTGGGCTCCAGACACCCCCCCACAACAGAATTTCACTTTGTCAGGAAACAATACAAAATTCACATGCAAAGCATAAGGAGAATACAAAGGCTCTGCCTGCCCCTCAGCACTTGCAATAGAGTTCCCCCCTAAGCCTCCATAAACACCATGTGCACTGCTGGGCTTGAGGAATTTTGGGGAGAACTATAGCTGCTTAAGAACTGCCAGGCCTGAAGATAAAGCAAGAGAATGCGAGACGAGCAGTGTGTTAGACAAAGGCCACCACAATCCTTGCAACAATTCACCATTGCACACTGTGAGGAGCTTTCCTTGGCTGCTGAAGGCAAAATCTAGACAAAAGATTAACTGAGCCCTAAATAATAGCTCTTGGTGGAGAGTGGAGTCTCTGTGCCTTGAAGAGCAGCACATTTGAGTCTGTCAGATCCCCTGAGAAACATCAGTGATGGCTAGAGAGACAGGAGGAGAGCCTTTGGGACAAAAACCCAGCTATTTGAACACTGTGGTTTAAAAGGTAAATACTCAAAAAAGAGTATCTGAGACATGCACTGAGCACCTGAGTATGCATCAGACTCAGCTGAAACCAACAAAGCTAAAAACCAAACAAAGCAGCCCTGAGCCTCTGAAATGGTCCCTGTCAGGTTTACATTTACCTAGACACTGTGAAAGGTCTGGGGAAGGCTGCGTAAATTGTGCCTCCCTACTGCACTTTGGTCCTGCAACTCACAGACTGCAAGGTCAGAAGTGGTAGATTTTTACTGCAGTGCCAAAGTTACTTCAGATCTCTCTATGGGTCTGGCACTTTATCTTGCTGAACTACTCCTCTGAGGACAGGCTGGATTAAGACCCTGCTGCAGTTCCAAAGCAAACAAGTAGTTGCTTGTACTCCATGAGTCCAGGACTACTCTTGGATATGTCATCCACAGGACAGGGTGGCTGCACTCTTGTTTGTCTTCCGACCATGCTTTATTTTCCTGACACTCTGGGAAAGCATGGCATGTTCAAGACGCGGGCTTCAACAGCACAGATATTTCTCAAGTGCCTCACTTTACTAGATGAGATGAAAATCCCAGTGATGGTAGCGACTACTCCTTAGTGACTAGATGTGTGCTGACTAGATGTGATGTTCAGGGCACTGGGCCTGAGAAATCAGAGGTAGACTGCTGAAAGAGTTCAGTTCTGCAAATGAGACACTGCCTTATGAAAACAGGCTGAAGGAGTTGGGGTTGTTCAGCCTGGAGAAGAGAAGGCTCAGGGGGGACCTCAGAGTAACTTCTCCGTACCTTCACCCCTCCTGCTTCCCCCACCCACTGCCCCAGAGCCACCCTGGCTGAGGAGATATCCCTCTCTGTCCCTTGAACAGACTTCTCTTGGGAACAGGTTGGGAGAGCAAAGGGGAGGCTGAAGAGGAGAAGGAGCAAAACCTCAGGGTCTCTCTTCCCTTCTAGAAGGATGAGAAATAATGGATGTAAATTGGAAGAGGGGAGATTCAGGTGAGATATNGGAGGTGTCCCTGCCCATGGCAGGGGGGTTGGAATTGAATGATCTTTGAGGTCCCTTCCAGCCTACTGTGTGGCTCTGGAATGTACAGTTACAAGTTTGGGAGCTTTGCAGGTTCTAAGGGCCATCAGTCTGCATTCTGGGGACAGGTGCACATGCTTTCACCCCCCAACAGCTCTAGAAAAGGCACTAAATCTCTGGAACACATGTTCTCAGCTTCCATATAATTTTTGAGGAGGACAGAGGTCAGAGGACTTCAGGGATCACAGTATCAAAAGAAACTCATAGAAATAAACACATATTCATTTAGGAAGTTACAAGAGCCTGTACTTCTAACTTACCAAGAACAGAAAAAAATTTCTTGCTCCAAGAAGATTTCCAAAAGATCTTCTGAATCAGCTGAAAGATCACAACTGAAAGTATCTTGGACAACTGGAGGCCAAACTGCATATAGTTCCAGGCTTCAGAACTCAGAAGAACTTCTTAAAATGGTAAAAGACGTGAAAAATATTGAAAAGGAAAGGAGACAAGGTCTTTCTAAGTTCAAAACTAGTTGTAATTCTTCCAATTNCTATTCTATGATTCTATGTACAGCAAACCAAACTCAGAACTTTCCAGCCTACTCTGTGGCTCTGGAATGTACAGTTACAAGTTTGGGAGCTTTGCAGGTTCTAAGGGCCATCAGTCTGCAGTCTGGGGACAGGTGCACATGCTTTCACCTCCCAACAGCTCTAGAAAAGGCACTAAATCTCTGGAACACATGTTCTCAGTACTCTAGGTGGGTTCTCACAGGAACACAGTAAAAAGGCACCTTTCTTGGTCTGCTGGCCATGACTCCTTTGATGCAGCCCAGGACAGAGCTGCCTTTCTGGGCTGCAAGTACATAGTGTTGGTTCATGTCCTCCTGTCCTTCAAAGATAAGCCAGTCTCAAAGCTGCAAAAGAGAGAATCACATACTGAGTTTTTGCCATTGAGACTCTGGAGGAAGAAATGTCCAGTCATGGTGAACAAGAAGGCATCAGACTGCTGGATCTGTTGCTGGTAACACACAAAGCTTCACCAGCTCCATGTGAGACATTGCTCTCTATGCCATGCTTGGAATAACTTTCTGTCATGTCTTCTACCCAAAACCTACATCTGGGTTGTGGGAAAGAGTTTGAGCATGGGAGTAACATGCAAAACTAATTCACTATTATACTGCCCTTCCAGACACTTTTGCCATATACTCCATCTGAATTTTCAAGTTTTGCCAGTCTGTGGAGTCAGTGGAGCCACAGCACTAAGTCTGCAAGTCACAGTCCCTGAGACCCTTGCACTCCAGCCAGTGCTGTCAGTGGCATAAAATTTACATGCTGCTCGGGACTCTGTATGTTTACACTTTCCAAGTGGCTTATAATTTATGGAAGGTTACAGGGAGCTTCAAGTGTAAGACAGATTTAAGAGCTAAAGGTCACCAACATTGGAGAGCACTTCAAAGCAAATCCATGCTAACCAAAGCCTACACTATGAAGATGATTCACACTGATGTGGGTTTAATGTGAAGTACTGGTCTGCCAACCTGATAAACACAGAATTTTGAAACTCCCAAACTACTACTCCTTCTGCAAATGTAGTTTGCTTTTTAACCCCAACTGTGATTAGTGAAGTAAAGCTTTTGAATCTTGCATCAACAGCTTTGTAGAGAAAAAGCCCTCCAAAAATACAAGGTTTTCTTAGCTGCAGAGTTATCAGATTATTTTTATGAAACTTATCAAAATCATCTAGCATACACCAAATAAAATTCCAAGAAATTTCATCACATAGTCTTGTTAGTTTTGAAAATGTCTGATGTGACCAGAGAATGAAAATCCCAAATGCTAAAGTGTTTTTCAGGCAAACTACTCAGAGATTTTAGTGTCAAAATTCGCTGAATTTGAGGATACTTTTTCTGAGATTACACTGCGAATCACAAAGTTGAGAGTAAACTCACAAATCAAGAGGATGTGGCCATCCTAAAGTTCAGGGATTTTGCAGTGCCTTTTCCATAAATCTGAGTCATAATGAGCAAACCTCTGACAATGCTTGTTTTGAAATACTCTTTTACAAAAATGAAAACTGAAAAGTGATGTGTCACTTTCTATGATGAATTATTCAGGTTCTTCAGAAAAAGGATGGAAAAGAGAAAAGAAGAAAGAAACCTAGGATGCACATTGCTGTTGATCATGAAATCCAAGAATAAGTCTAATAATTTGCATTATTTCTATGGAAATAAATCAGTTTTAAAGTAGTTTTCAACACAGGAAGTGTGGCTTTGGTTCACATTAAAGGAATGTGCACAAAAAGGATCCCAAATGTGCCTGTGCAGCTGCAGTAGAGTGATCTACAGCCATCCCTCCTGCAGTTTCTGGTTCAATTTATCTAATTGTGTGTGGAGTTGTTCAGTTGTCATGTATGATTCTAGTAGTCATTTCTGCAGTTATGACCATATACTTCTGTAATCAGACCTCTGGTCTTCATTTCTCTAATCTACACTCTCTAAACTAAGTATAGTGACTCCTCAAGAGGGGAACCATCATCTCTAACTTCAGACAGGCATGGTTCATCTCATCCACTACTAGAGGGAAAAAAATTCTACTGATTTTAAATCCCCTTTAGTTAAACATATTTCATTTTAAGCAGCTTGTAAATAAGACAGAGGCACTTATATTTTACTGTGTTAATATAGATGGCTTGGATGCTTTTCTCCTCTGCTAGACTGTCCCAAATTATTATTTCTAGTGATCATCACTTTTAGGTAGAGCATTATGCATCTCCTTTGGTACAAATGGATTTTATATAGAAATGGATGTTTTCTCCAGTATTATGACCACGTTTAATTCATATGTATTTGGGACACAGCAGGAAAATTTTCAAAATTCAACTCCTGCTTCAGAAGAACAAGATAAGAAATTCAGCTTATCTTTCGATTAAAGTGGATCAGAAAGAGAAATCAGTACATAAGCATTAATGTGTATGAACCTCAATAGCATTTTTTTAGACAAAAACTGCATTCTGTTCACGGGGTGCTGCTGGATGGGAGTGCTTTTGAAGTCATGCAAGTAAATACCCTGTGGCTGGGTAGTGACAGGCTTGGTCCTGCCATTCCCACAACTCCTGCTCCACAGCTGCTGCTTAGACAAGAGAAATGGGCTTGATGGTGAGTTAAGATCATGCCTAACCCAATTACTACCCTATCCCTTTGTCCTGTGTACACTGCACAGGGGGTGAGTCTCCATCTGCTCACATCAGTGAAGGGGTGAGCTCCCAGGGGCAGAGAGCTTTTGCCCTTCTGGGCTAAACAGTGCTTAGAGCACCATCATGTGTCTGCCATCTTCAACCAATCTCTTAATTTCCAGCTTTAGAAATGCCAGTTTCTCACACCTGAAATTCAACTTTCAGTGGCTTCAGAAAGAAACAGTATTTCTTCTGGTTTGTCAGAATTGTTTGTCCCTGAGTAAAATCCACAAAACCTCGTGCAATCTGTCTTGGGATGATGCAGCAGGAATGAGAGAAGTCTCACAGGACTTGGCAAAAGTTGACCTGACCTCTGAAACTCTGGGCTGAAAAGAAGGAAAGAAGCCAAAAAAAAATTTTGTGAAAATGTGCAAGTCCTTGGGAAATGAGATTAATAACTTTTTATAGCAGATTCAGAAACAAAGCTTCTCTCAAGAAATAGTGAAAAGGATCCTCATTTTGAAAGGCGGGGTATAAAAGATAACTTATTGGAGGTCCATTTCAGTCACATGAGTGAGACCTGGATAAATATAGCTCTGGAGAACAGCTGCTGTACAGGAGCCCATCAGATTGGCTGTGGGAACCCCTTAGTGGCCTCTCTTCCATCCTCTCAGAGATTATGTTTACAATGAATAAAACCCATAATTAGGCAAGCAATTGGCAAAAGCCATGATTTTTCATCTTAAGCAACTAAGTAGAGCTCCATTGATTCGGCTGCAGCTCATAAAAAAATCAGTCTAATAAAATGGTGCCATTTGACATTAAAGATGAGCTTTCCTTCAGTTCAATTTCAGCTTCCATTCATGGAGAGACCAGATTTCTTGGACCACTTGAGCCAGGAACTTGGTCTGTGGAAATACAGATCATTGCTCTTTGTTTCCTCAGGCTGTTGTGGCTGCAGCAGGGCTGACATACACTGTGACCAAGGGCAAAGCAGTTCCTCACCCAGGAGATTTCAGAGAACTGTGCCACCAGCACAGCTTGATGGGTTTGGGGAACCTGGGGAGTTTCCTGTGCACTGACTGATTCGCTGCTGAGGGGATGTCCCTTACCAGCATCAATGTCTGGGAGTGAGCATCCTTGCCTTCCCCCTTGGCACACAAGATGCTGGGGCAGGGTGTTGCATGAGTTTGGGTCAGTGCAGGAGAGGGGAAGTAGGTGGACCCATTGGCTCTCCTGGTCTAGCTAGTCTGTTGTAGTGGATTAGCTCTGGCTCAGAACCAACCATCCACTAACCTGCCAAACTGCTTACTGTCTCTGTGTCCCAGTGTGCAGCCATCATGTTTCCCTGCAGAGGCAAGGCTGATCCCACCTCAGACTGAACCTGAAACCATCTCCTCCTGCTTTGGGGAAAGAGAACACTAGATAAGATGGTGAAACAGCCCAGTCATCACAATAATGCATTTATTGTTTGCTTTTTATCTTTGTTCCAGTAGCCAATACCAGTATTTAACTATAATGGAGTAATTTTTACCTCTTTCCATGATCCTTTATGATCTCAGAGCAGAGAGTAAGAAACCAAAGCAAATACACAAAGCTTCTGCCCATCATGGACCTATGAGTGCTGCCAGCAGTTTCTCAGCTTTGATGTCTAACATCCTCTGGTTAAAAAATGATGCATTACATGTAACTTTCTTCTCATTTGTGCCGTTTAATTCCAGCCAGTTTAGATAACCGAACTACTTTGGTTAGATTTGCTCTCAGCCTCCCTTCACTAACACAACAGTGCTTTGTTTGTAGTCTCCTCTGTTGCAAGAAAATGTTCAGATAAATTGTGCGTGCCTTGAATCACTAAAGGTTTGAGAAGTTTTCTGTACAAAACAGAGGTTGAAAAGGTATTTTAAAAGCCAATAGGTATCATTATATTAATCAATAACTAGCTGGTAATGGCAGGAATTTTTAAAAGTTAGTGTTTATTTTCAGATTCTAACTTGAGACACTATGATGGGGATTGAATGGTATCATTTTAGCCAGGCGGTTTCATGGGAACACTGTGTATGAGGTTCAACTCTACAGTCACTCTTCACCTTCCCTGGTCATTATGTCCCAGATGAAATGCTGAGGAGATGGAGAATCCCCCGTGCTTTACCTGCAACAGGTACATTGCTGTCAATACTGCCATTATCCCTACCTACACAGCCAGAAAGGAGTTTTTGTGCTGTCAGCGACCCGCACATCAAAACACGCTCAGTGCAAAAGTGGGAGTTAATGAGCTGCCTCCTTTGTGCAATTTTATCGGAGATCAACAGACCTGGGGGTATGAAAGGCCTCTGTGTAACTAAAGGCAGCAATGGAAAATTTCAGATTATGTGAAATGCCGTGAAAGGAATTGTTTCTTTAAGTAACAATTCTGCTGCATGTCTGTTTCTTCTCTAGCCATTTCAGAGTTCTGAGGCAGCACAACAAGCCTCTTGCTGTTTAGCCAATGTAGAATCTCTATTTTTGTCTACAATTTTACCTTCTTTTCCCCAAAATAGAATAAGATGGAGGCCACTCAATGAATAAGATGAGAAACACACTCAGCAGCTATCATATTTACCTTCAAACTCCTTAAAACTCACTTTGTTGCAATGCTTTCAAAATATGCCATGCCTTGTCACTGACACACCCAAAGTAAACTCACTGTTTGTTCTCCCTACTCTTTCTTCCCTGTCATCACAGGTATTTCAAGGCTAGGCAGAATTCAAGTGCTCAGTGTGCCAGGTGCCTGATCAGTATGGTGGTTCTTACATCCAGGTGTACCAGGATGAAGGAAGAGGAGTAGGCTAACTGCCCTGGGACTGCCTAACCCATGTATTTAATTTATATCTTGCATTATTTTGCTTTTCTCTTCATCTGTGTATACTTCTCACATATTCCTTTCCTCTAGTGCTCAGAGACAAGGAGAGGAAGGATAGATGGGATGCTTCACAGCAGTCATGGTAGCAAACAGACTCAAGGTGTTCATGCTTTCCCTACACCTACCAAGCTATGGGGGTAAGGTAGAGAGAGCCTTGAAAGAGAGAAACGTTCCACTAGAGTCTCAAACTTCAAAATTATTTTGATAAAGAAAATGTTAGAAAGTAGCTTCTATAAATTTAAAACAAATACTTAAAAAATATATTTGTATAGCTTTGTGACAGCTCAAAGGATCTTCTCAAAACAGCATTAACACTGTGCTGACGAAAATACTGATTTATAGCCTAAAAAGTGACATCATCGAGACTGGAGCACTCAGACTCTCATCCATGCATTTATTCCAGGAAACAGGAGGCAAGGCTCAATCTGAGGAGCTGCAGTCACATCCCTGTATCACTTGATCATACCAGACTCAAAAATCATATCTCTTCTTTGGAAGAACCTTAATTTTGTTCCTTTTGCATGATAGATTGACTCCTCCATCAAGCGGGTCTAGAAGCTGTTTGAAGAATGGCATTTTCTAGTAAATATGACAAACCCTCTCCTCCTTGAGTCTCATCACAGTAGGCAAATCTGCTGCCTGATATTTGAGACTAAATAAAAGTTCCAGGCTGGTGCTGCTGAAGGATGAGCAGTTTGCAGCATGCATGTTTTGCAGCCATGGATTTCCAAGCCAGATTCTGGGAGGCAACATGTAGGATGCACCACCAGGAGAAATTTTTCAGCTGCCGAAGCTGCACAAATTACAGGCAGAAAGCCTCCAGATACCCTGAGATCTTGCCTAAATCTAGTCTATATGGCATATGTATCTATATATAATTTTTTTTTAAAAAAAAGTTGTCCCCTGAGCAGATGTAACTCTGGAGGTCAAACTGCAACTTGCATCTGGCCAAAGGATAAGGTTATTCTCTGCAAATCAGGAACACAGGGCAACAGCTCCTGTCTCTTGTAGACACCAATGCAAATGCCTCCTGTCTGCAAGTTAAAGTTATTTTCCTTGCAACCAAACTCAAAACTCTAAAATAAAAAACAAACACCTCCAAGGCCCCCAAACAGATCTTTCACACATCCTGATGTGACTCTACAGATTTATGCAGATCTGAGCTCATTCTCCTCCCTCTCATCAATCTTTCATTCCCATTAGGACTAAACTGCCTTTCACTGCACATACAGCTGATGTTTCTGCTCCTCTACACTGCTAAGTCTGCTCTTGCTGGAGCTTATGCGTCCAAGAGATTACAAAACCCTGCAGCCCTACATGCTGTTCCAAAATCCCATGTGAACTGGTCTCTGAGGTTCTCAGTTTGCCTCAATATAACCCTTGCTCCTAGTTAACTTCTTGTCAAAGAATTGCAGTCCTTCCCATTGAAGCTAAACTGAACATCACTCCTTCCTTCCTTGTGCACTCAGGGTGTACTCTAGAGAACTTCTTTAGGAGAACACCTGAATTCAGGCATTAGTCCCACCCTGATGGGAGTCCCCTTTTAATCTCATGCATCACTGCCACAGATGTCACTATGTAAGTAAAAGGTGGAAACCTGTGAGCACCTTCTTCTTCTTGCAGAATAAATGCGGGGAGGAGGGGGAGGGGAGGTGTCCCTTATTTCAGTTCCCTGCCACCCTTCTTGTTCCTTTGCATTTTTTGGCTCCTGCTCCTCACATATTGCTGTTTAGCTCAGCTGTTACACCCAGTCTAACAATTTTGCTGTTAAGGCTGCAATCTTATGAGTTCAAGTGGAGGACCAAAACACACTAATAAATATATCTTTTAGTTAAACAAACCTTCTCAGCAATTCACTTAAAAACAGTAATTCTGACACATAAAGAAGTAGTTAATTAACATTTTAAACATACTGTTACCTCCATCTGGACCAAGGATTACCCAACACAGGGGGCCATGCCAGGTTGTTTCCTCTACAGTATGCTGGATGAGTAGAGTCCAGCATTTCCTTGGTGCAGCAATGTTTACTTATCACACAAAATGTACACAGATTCTTGTTTCCCTGAACACAAGGAGCAAACAAACAGGAGCAAGTTCCTTGCTCAGCTGTCCAAGAACTGCCTTTTCAGGGAGCACCACGCCCAGAAGAAGCTCTGTCTCTTGGCGCATTTCCAGTGGCTGCTCACTCCTAGGTCTCTTACTACATCCTTTCAGTGACTTCCAAACAAAAACATTCCTTTGGAAAGTCAGAGAGCTATTTTTAAACCTCATCACACACAGCTGTAATCAATCCATCGCCCAACCCCACATTCACCAGGGCCTCTAGGGAAACCCTCCACCCACACAATTTGGCTTCTGCACAATGCTCATAGACACGTCCAGGTGCTGAGCTGTAATTACAGAAAGTTACATTAATTGCAGCTGCCACTTAGCCAATGTGAATGCTGAGCTACGATTTGCCTGGGCTTACAGCAGAGCAAGAGTTGAAGATTGCTCATTGTGGCAATGATGAACACCTTGCAGTATAGGGTGCATACTGGACATCATCAGTGGCATCTTCAAGTGGACCTGTCTTTTTTGCAAGGAGAAAGTAAGGGCAGCTCAGTTGATCTTCTCCACAAGTACATGTCCATATTCAGCTCTATTGCTCTCTGGTGGCTCAGCAGCCACGGCAGGGTTTTTCTCTCTGTCTCTCCATGATGCAACACCTGCTTTGGTTCTTAGCCCTACTCTTGCTCACCTATCCAGGTGCAGCATGTACAAACCAGCAACACTGGAGGCTCAGCTATGACTAAATAATAATTAAAAATTGGGCAAATTCCGTTTGTTTATAGAATCATAGAATGGTTTGGGCTGGAAGGGACCTCAAAGATCATCTAGTTCCAACCCCCCTGCCATAGGCAGGGACACCTCCCACTAGATCAGGTTGCTCAGTGCCTTGTCCATCCTGGCCTTAAACACCTCCAGGGAGGGAGCATCCACAACCTCTTGGGAGTACTGAAATCCTACTGTTTCTCAGATGGTCTCCTCAAGTGAGCTCCTTCTTTCCTCTAGGCAACCCTGAATGGAAGCTGTGTAGGGGCTGCCAGGAGAAAGGCAGCCTGTACCCACTCCTGAAGATGCTCTACCTCTCCTTCCACGCAGAAATACCACTGATAGGCAGAAGATCGTCTGCTCACTGAGTTACTCCATGTTTCCTAACTCTAAAAGTGCACAGCACTTTTATTGAGTGAGAGGAGGGTGGTGGGCATGCTGTGCTTCTAGTTACATTTTGGAAGGATATTAGTGCATTTTATATTCCTTTAAAATTTGTTATGGAGAAGAAAATGGTTTTCAAGGAAAAGCAAACACGCCTTGTGCTTTCTCACTAATTAAAGCTGATGAGCCATGGTGGCTCAGTAACATTACAGTAGTACAATGGAAACAAGGCAAAATGTTTCAAAGTGCAAATGGTTGGACCAAAAAAAGGTATTTTCCTGCATAACAGAAGAAAAACGATGGAATAAAATGCTGCTCTTCAGAACTATGTAAAGAAATTAAGGTCTAAAGATGGAGGGGAATTGGGAAAGGCAAAATACAAATCCACAAGCAACCACTTTGCAACAGAACATCCCGATCTAAGAGAGGGACACAATACCAACAGGGTCAGCAGTTGGACAACTGATTCAACCTCCACAGCAGAGACCATTATGGAAATGGCCAAAACCAACCAAACACAACATTTTTAATCCTGAACAGGTATGCTCAAAGACAATGGGAGTTTCTCTAGTGTGGCGAGCAGAGTCTACACACACAAGAGTAATTATTGCCTGCAGTATCAGGCAGCTTCATGAAAGATTTAATATATGTAAAACTGCAAAACTACAGCCAGAGGAAAGCATCAGTGGAAATATTTCAGCACAAGAGACCTCAGACTGTGCAAGAGAAGAGTCAAATTGTATAACTAAGTGAATCAGAGCCAAAAATACCCTAAAGACAGGTCCCAGAGGTAATGTGATCTGCAGTGATCTTACTGGGTTTCTGAAAGTGACTGACCTGTGAGCTGAGGTGAGACTGGGATAACATAAGATAATCTAAAGGCACTGAAGGCCCAAAAAAGACAAGATTTCCACCACTGTGTGCTGGGGTGTTTCACAGTCCTTTCTCTGATTTTGCAGAAATGGAAACTGGAGTGAAGGTGGGAGAGGTACAGCAGCAGCAAAGGAGAGATCATCTCCCCCATCTCCACTGACCAGAATCGCTGCTCTTACTAGTGTTTGATTTCCTCCAGTGCAAAAATGAACAGGAAATCCTTTCTAATTCAGGGTCCAGCAAGGAGTAAAGAATGCAATCAACCAGAACAGAGGACTATCAGTCCCAAAAAATGAGGATATTCAAATACTCCTATTTTGGGCAGCCATGCTGGAGAAATCAGTGTCTCCTGCTGAGCAGCCCCATACACATTAAAGACCAAAGATGCCACTTGGGGCACAAGCAGGGTGACAGTCCTAATCTCTTTACCCACCTGCTCCAGTGCCTGCAAGGATGATGTCAGGGGTGGCTCACAGCACTTGAAGTGACTGTGTGTGGGAGAACAACCAGGCCATCCCTGCAGCTCCAATACACAATAACAGTGCCAAAGAGAAAATAAATTTTTTTTAGTTAATACCCCCCTGGAATACTGGTCATTGCATAGAATTCCCCAGATCTCCATTACTCACTGCTAACACTTAAAAAATTATAAATAAAACCAAAGATGCTGTTTATCCTTTACCATTTTAGGGATAATTTTTCCTTTCTATTTTCCACCAGATTTCTTTCTTTTTTAGGTGGATTGAGTAATTTTAGAGTTGTGCAGTCATTTCAGCACAGATGCTCTGCTTCCTACTGCTGAGTCCATCACACTGCTCTGTGACTACAGCGACCACAAAGAAATAAACCTTGAAAACATCTCAGCAGAGGAACATTTGGAATCTTTTAAGGAGCAGCAATGCCTGCAGCAGAGCAGCCTTTCTCACTGCCACTGACAGATGGAAGTGGAATGGGCTCTCTTAGTCTCTTTTCAGAGAACAGATGCAATGGCAGCAACAATCCACAGACCAAATCTCAAGTGTTTCACACAGTTTCTGCCTCACCTCTCATCAGCCAAATTCCTCCTGAAGGAAGATCCTGATCCAGTCCCAGCCACCCTTGTGCCAGTGCCCTGCTGAGACCCCTTTGCTGCTCTCAACATCTGGTTGATTTCCCATACTCTGTCATGTTACCTTATCCCAGCCCTGCCCAGCCCATTTTCCAAAACAGCTTTATGACAGTAGTGAGGATGGCACTTCATCCCTGCCAACATCCTTCCCCGGGGTTGTGCCTCTCTACACTGTCTGAAAGGCTTCTCATTTTTCTGTGGTGTGGAAGCCTTAAAAACAAAGACTAGAGGAGGAACTGTACTAGAGTGATGCAGACGAAGTCACATACATAGCAAACCTTACTATACTCTCCACGATTCCTGTATCTGCAGGCTAATTCTCTGCAGAATAGAACAGAACAGAACAGCTTTCTTGACTACAAATTTACAACTTTTACTCTCCTGGAATGTCTCTTCTGTTCCAATACAAGTTGAACAGAAGCTTTTTGTATACATATATTGCATAAATATCTTATTTCATAGGCATTTATCATATTTTATTAGAAATTTATCTAAATGTAAAATTTGTTTTACCATTCTCTTTCTTTCTCCCTCCCCTTTGCAAAAGAAAATCTTAACAGTCCCCTCAGGCTCATTGCTACCGATTACCTCTTTGCATCCTTTTCAAAGAGGGCTGAGCAGACTTGAGCACCACACAGTAGCTACAGCAGACTTTCAGGTGAGTGCCTTCATTCCTCCTCCACTTTTCCTCCTTCTGCCTTTTGGGTTGCTACTGCAGCAGCAAAACCTGTCCTGAGCCAGAAATTTCTCCCCTCAGCACCCCTCTCCTCAGAAGCACCTATAATTTAGATTCTAGAAATGGATGTAAGTATTTTGCATTTATTCCCAAAATAGGGAAGAGGGGATTGTCCATCCTTTCTTCAACTCAGCAGTAAGCCACTTTAGTACATTTACTGACAGCTAAAAATAGCTTGGCCATGCCTTGGCTTCCTCTATTGAGTCACCACCAGCTTTCTGACCAATCCATAGTCATACAGCAGATGGTTGGGCTCTGGTTCGGAAGGTGCAGTTTAACTCCAAGCATTGGCATGGTCACAGATCTCATCCATTGCCCTACAAGGGTGTGCTCCTTGGGAAATGGTGGGCAGTATCTTGCTAATGGGGACACTGGACATCAGCGGGATGTCAACATGAGCTTTGCATTACCCACAGGGCAACTCTTCTGGCCCACAGGGTCTCTTCACACAAGCAGAGAGCTTGGGATCTCCCACTGGATGACAGTCAGCTTTTTCACAGTTCAGACAGTGCTAAGCAAACAGAGAGACTCCCAGTACTGCCCCAAAATTTGTCCTAGTGCTGCTGAGAAGATTAACGAGACAGAAATGTGCCTGTAACTCCCAAGCCAAGCTGCTGGAATGGTGTCACCAGGGATGGGTGCTGCAGAAATACTGTGGCTTGGTCAGAACTCTAACCCAATACCCTTCAGTTGCTGTTAACTGGTATGACTTGGTGACCAGGTTTGGCAAAGTGAAGTGCCAGTGAGGCTAAGTGACCTGGCGTCAGCGTCAGCAGTGTCACACAGTCCTGTGCCAGCAAAAAAGTTTTCCACAGGATGTGGAAAAACTCCAGAGGATCCCAAAGCAAGATTCTGTGTTCCTACAAACAGCTGACAAGCCAAAGTGATGTCCCCTCTCTGTCTAGTGCTGCTCCACGAACTGTATTCCCAGCACCTCACCTGGAATGCAGAGGCTGGGACCTGTCCCAGGGGATCATAGGGGTCCTGGACCAGAACCATGTTTCCCTGCTGCCATGCTCACACAACATATCTAGCAACTCCCTTCTAGAATCATAGAATCATAGAATCATAGAATCATAGAATAGTTTGGGTTGGAAGGGACCTCAAAGATCATAGAGTTCCAACCTCCCTGCCACAGGCAGGAACACCTCCCATTAGATCAGGCTGCTCAGTGCCATGTCCAGCCTGGTCTTGAACACCTCCAGAGAGGTGTCCACAGCCTCTCTGGGCAACTTGTTCCAGTGTTTCACTACCCTCACTGTAAAGAATTTCTTTCTTATGTCGAGTCTAAATCTACCCCTCTTCCAATTTACATCCATTGTTTCTGGTCCTCCCATCCAATATCATATTCAAAAGTCCTTCCCCAGCCTTTCTGTAGGACCCCCTCAGGTACTGATAAATTACTATGAGGTCCCCCCTGAGCCTTCTCTTCTCCAGGCTGAACAACCCCAACTCCTTCAGCCTGTCCTCATAGGGCAGTTGCTCCAACCCTTTGATCATCTTCGTGGCCCTTCTCTGGACCCTCTCCAATAGCTCAATGTCCTTCCTGTGTTGAGGGCTCCAGAACTGGACGCAATACTCCAGGTGGGGTCTCACCAGTGCCGAGTAGAGGGGTAAAATCACCTCTCTTGACCTGCTGGTCACACTCCTCTTGATGCAACCCAGGATTTGGTTGGCCTTCTTGTCTGCGAGTGCACACTGCTGGCTCATGTTGAGCTGACACCCCCAAGTCTTTCTCTTCAGAGCTGCACTCAAGCCACTTTCCACCCAGCCTGTATTTGTTCTTGGGATTGCTTTGACCCAGGTGCAGGACCTTGCACTTGGCCTTGTTGAACTTCATGAGGTTGGCATGGACCCACCTCTCAAGCCTGTCAAGGTCCCTCTGGATGGCATCCCTTCCTTCAGGTGTATCAACTGCACCACACAGCTTGGTGTCATCTGCAAACTTGCTGAGGGTGCACTCAATCCCACTGTCCATATCTCCTACAAAGATGGTAAATAGCACTGGTCCCGGTACTGATCCTTGAGGAACACCACTCGGTGGAAACCAATGGTTTCCACTTGGACAATGAGCCATTGACTGAACCCTTTGAGTGCGACCATTCAACCAGCTCCTTATCCAGCGAGTGGTCCATCTGTCAAACCCATTCTTTTCCAGTTAGGTGACCAGGATGTCATGCGGGACAGTGTCAAATGCATTGCACAAACAAAAAGCTAATTAGGTTTCTCTGATAAGACAGCATTTTTAACTGGCTGGAACAGGAGACAAGATTTCTGTCTTCCTTTTCAGGATCAACCAAAAATGAGTAATTTTCCCATCTTTCTTTCAGCTTGAGAATGATTATTTATGTATTAGTTTACTTAAAATGTGTTCAGGTTACTTTTTGTTTGTTTGTTTTTAATTAAATGATAGTCAGTATAATTAGAGTGAAAATGTTTCCCATTTTAAATATTTCTGTTTGGTCTCAGCATGACAGTGAGAAGGTAGAGATGTCAGAAGAACTATTTATATTGGGCAGCTTTGTTGCTAGCTGCTTCTGTTAGGCAGCTCAATAAATCAGTTAGCCACAGATTGCTAGTTTTGCAAGGCATTACCCTATTTAAAAAAGGCCTGAGTTTAGAGAATTGAAACCTGAGCTGGCACATGTCCCTGGGTTTGCAGCAACTCATTTTGGACTCAGCACTTGCCTTTTGACATTTCTGTGTCTTCAGACTAGCATTGCGTGAATGGTGTGGAGACGCTTTTCAGAGCAGGTATTGGGACAGCAGCTGGGAGAAGCAGAAAGAACTGGAATCAAAGAAAGAACCCTTTCTTTCTTTTTCTACAGGATGTTTAGGCAGCCAACTCTCTGTTGGAATCCCAGCCAAATGACTTGGAAACCTGTTACACTGACGGGCAACTCAAGATTTTCATCTGGGATCACCAGAGTTATGGAAATACACCTCTGGGGATTCATCCTGGGTCTGTAGCTCTGATAGAGGAAAGCTTTGTGGCCAGAGTTGGGAAAGCAGGCTGCTGTAGGAAAGATGTTGTGTAGCAATTACTTTGCAAGGTAAAGTATTTGGTGTTGCATCAAAGAGCAGGAAAGTAAAGCTGTGCTACAGAAATGAGTGGTTGACCTGTTTGGGATGTGGCAATGTCCCTGGTGGACTGACATTAGGAGGGTACAATGGCAGGTAGATGCTGTGCTTAGGGACTGGAGCCCTTCACCCTGTAACTGCATACTGGGCACTGACAAGGGTGATTGGAGAGCCTTGTACTACACCATGAGTCTGCATGGCTACAAGAACCCAATTCCTCCACCTACAAGAAACCTTGACTGCCCCACAGTACTCACAGGGTAAAAGCATTAAAGAAGTGAGAAAGTCCATAACAAGCCCAATGTGTTATTCCTGGCTGTGTCCCAGGATGTGATGAAGGATTTTGGCCCCACACTTGGCTGGCAAATGCCCCAGTTTCAGCATGGGGCAAATCCATCCTTGTCAGCATGAGGGAAGAACAGCAAAATTCCTGCCCTTTGGGCAGAAAGTATGTAAGAGAATTACCTGTCTCATGTGCCATTGTAAAATCTGGGATCATGTGGTACCTGAAGGACTTTCTTCCTCAGGCTGGAATAGGGAAATCAAACCAGTAGCCTTGCCACAGGCTGTGCGATACATCTGCTCCCCCTGCCACCCGTTTTGAATTTTTTCCACCAGCTTCAGCCTGGCAGAGAAAAGCAGATGTTGAGAATACACAGGATTTCAGAAGGAAATATGATTTACTTCAACTTTACCACTTGTCCCTCTTGGGTCTCTGCTGGCCTTCCCTGCAGCTGGCAGCAGTTGCCCTGCACACAGGTCACTCCTCTCATTTTCTAGCTCTGCCAGCAGCAGCCCTGGTAGGAGGTTCAAATAATGTTTTTCACAAGAGCTGCTTTCTGCAGAGCTTTCTGAAGGTTGCACTGATTATTTCCTTCTGAGCAAGCAAAGCACCATGTAATTATTGCAAATGTCACCTGATGAAAAATCACTTCCAGTCAATCATCACAGCCTGGAGATAACAAGATAACTGCTGCAGCTCTTTGCCACTGCAACAAGTCAAACAGAAGTGATGAGGGGTCTCACATCTCTCCTGTCAAGACTCGTGTATCCATCCTAATGCAATAAATTGGTTAAATAATGATCAGGAGATGCCAGTCCATAGACACTCTGCTGGGTGGAGTCTACATGCTGGTGGACCATGCAGGAACTTGCACCCATTATGAGTGTTCATGCAAGACAGAGCAGGTTGTAGTGTTTTAATTCAAAGTGTAAATAGATCTTGATGCCTCTTGGCCATTGCAGAGCTGGCGATGAAGGGATGAGATACAAATTCAGCTCTGCCAGCAGGTTTGGGCACAGGGACCCAACTGCCTCCATTCAGGCAGCCTACAATTTCTCTGTGCTATCAGAGTACCCAGCCAAAAATAAGTAGTATACAGTGTTAATGATATTTATAGTGCTTAACAGTTTTTGTTGTAGAAATCTGGTTCTATTTAATACTAATTTGTGATGCCTCCCCCTTGGGGCAAAATGTTTCACATTCAGTTCATGCTTGAAGAAGATGTGTTTGCTTTTCTTAAAAGACAAACAAAGCTTAAGAGCAAAGATGATTCAGTGACATCAACAGCAATTAATGCATTAAACAAACTGTGGGGTATCTAAACATAACACACAATAAAACTATTTAAATAAATGTGGTTATCTGTTCCAAGCTTTGTGTCATAAACAAAATTGTGATATTAAAATAAATTTTAATGAAGACAAGCATTTAGCACACTATAACGATGAGCACCCATATAAACATCTCATCAAGGAAACACCCTCGCTCTAAAGGCAACTGTTTGGATGTGACTGGAATACAATAGCAGTCTCATATTTAGCATAAAGCCCAGGAGACAATGCTCCCATACATACAAGCATGTATCAGAGCTATGATGTATAGCAGAAATACATGGAGCAAATTTAACTACTCACATATATATCTTGCCTGAAATACTGTTGGAAGTAGAAAGAGCATACTTCACCAGAGAAAAAAATTGAATGGCATCTTCCCTTACTATAAAGTGGAACAAAAAAACCTTTGAGGGCTTTACAGGGATGAAAGAGAGGAAAGTGCACTGGTGTTGTGCTGTGACATTCAGCTGAGGATAGATACCCCAAAGTGGGTTGCTGCCATAATTCATGTGCACCAAGTAAGCAAAGGCAACAGGTAGTCATCCTTTTTTTTTCTTCGCCCTAAGTCTATGCAATGATCTGGTGAATTTACTGAGGAAGGGAAATAAAATTCATAGATGCTGAAAAATACAGTCCCAAATACCTGTCTCATATGGTAGGGTAGCATCAGAAATAAATGCCCTGGCACCTACATGCTGACTCACAGCTGAGCTGGAGTTCTTTGCAAATTGTTCTAATGCAAACTTCCATCACCATCAATCATTTAACAACTGAAAAACTTCCATCCACAAGATAGCTGGATGGCCATGGAAATCTCCTTGTCAGAGCATAACACATAATAGAAATCAATTTATGTGTTTTAATTAAAAGGAAAAAAAACAGGGGTTGTGGACCAGCCACTGTGGGTTTACAGCATCTGTGACTTGGCTTGTTTTTGGGACCAACCACTCTATCACAAAGCATGTAATAACAAAAAAAAAAACCTGTAAGAAAATTCTCTGATATATTTTAGCCTTCAAAGATAAGTCTACACAGCAAAGTTTCGTCATAAAGTTAAGTACAGATTAGCCCAAAAGATGTCTTTCTCCTAAACCGGTATGTACACTAGTTGGCAAATGCCACAGGTTTTGGATGCTAGGTTTTCTAAGAGCCCGGAGCTGACATAGAGTAGGAAATCTTGCCTTGGATCCACGTGTCCTTGAAAAGAATTCCTCTTGCCCTGTGTTGCGTGACACTTGTTCCTGTTTCCCAGGAGAGGACAAAGCAATGTTTGTGGGACCAAATGCTGGAGTTGGCACAGCCTGGCTGGAACATGGCCACTCCCAGGAAAAAATCTCAAGGGACTTCCTGGTAAGAAGGATGGTCCTCAGCCCTATCAATTCACATCACAAAATTATTTCAGGAGGCTCTACATTTCTGTTCTAGTCCTAGGCCTCTTTTGGGATGTCATTCTTTATGACACACAGCTGGGATCTTCCAATACCACAAAAAACACCCTCTAAAGCCAGCTACTGATTGGACCTAAACTGGTGCTGGGTTTGCCCATGGAGAGAAGAAGGGCTGAGCTGCAAGCTGAGCTTATAGGCTTGCTGGGTGGAGACAGGGATTCCCAGTCCCCAGCACTGCCGTGGATATTCCTCTTCCCGGCAGGAGTTGCTGTGGAGAGATGCATCAGAGCTGCAATGGGCACCCAGGGCCCCAGGCAGTCTATTTTTAGACCAAAGGAAGCCACAGAATTGAGATTCATCAGATTGAAGGCACCTTCAACTTTGCAATATGCAATTCCAGTGTTTGAAATGATGAGAATTTTACAGAGCCCTTGAGAATTTCAGCATTGGCCTGAAAAGCATTTGGCCTGGAAAGTCTTGAACCAACAACATAATCGTCTCTATGTATCCTAAAGCTCTGATGAAATATATCTTTAGACAAAGCTCATTATTTTTATAGCAAATTCCAGTGCTTGGTCACATTAACCCCTTCTGCTTAAAACTGAAGACTTCTGCTTCACCTGGTTTGTTTTCTTCAAGATACAACATTTACAAAATAAGACCCTGATACTGATCTTCCTGCTGAATCAGGGAGTGTGCTGTGGACAATAAATCACCCAAAACAAAACAGTCCTTAAGTGATAAATTACATGTTTTCAAATAAATCTCTCAACAATAGCTGAACTAGTTTAACCTGTTTACTTTTGACTAGGTAGCATTTTGTCTCTATTAACAGTTTTATGACCATGTAGCTGCAGAAATATTTCACTGAAGGCCACAGGCAAGTAAAGCCTCAGCAGAGGAACACTTGCACATTACTCTGGCAGATGTAATAAGTTTCATTCAAATGCTTCAGAGTTTGACAATACTTTAAAATGGCCAATAGTAAACTACCAGATGCTGTGGCTCTCTTAAGTCTCTTCCTTCTTTAAAAAGATAGAATTCTAAATACGTCATCCAGCATGAAATCTTTCCAGTGAGGGTGGTGAAATACTGGAACAGGTTGCCCAGAGAGGTTGTGGATGCCCCCTCTCTGGAAGTGTTCAAGACTAGGCTGGACAAGGCACTGGGCGGCCTGGTCTAGTGGGAGGTGTCCCTGCCTATGGCAGGGGGGGTGGAACTCGATGATCTTTAAGGTCCCTTCCAACCCAAACTATTCTATGATTCTATGATTCTATGAAATCTGGTTTTCATCCTAGCCTTTATATATGTCCTTGATTCAGATATTTGGTTTTTTATAAGTTTCATTTTTAGTCCGCAGGACTTAATCACTACAGCTGCAAATTCTTACTGTCACCCACAAATCACACATCATCTAAATTCTGATCACAATTATTTTCAACTGTTGCAAAAACTAGTTCCTAAAAGAATCTGTGAGTTTTGAGAATAGTATTTTCCCAAAGCATTTCATGTTTTGTTTTTTTTAAGCTATTTATTCAGAGGTCACAGGAATAAAGATTTTACCCAGTCAGCAACCAGCTTTTCAATTTCATGCTCTCAATTTCTTTTCAGACAGAAGTGAGCAATGCACATGATGCTCCCTGTAGCAGCTGGAAGAGCAACAAAGCCAAAAGACCACCTTCCCCTTTGCCTCCTCATTTACATCACACCACAGGGTGCATTTCCTCTGCACTGGGTGTGTGTGTGTGTACCTCTATGTATATACCTTTGCACATATATATGTAGTATATATATATAAGTTATGCAGATACATCAGTTATACCTCTGTGCATATACCTCTATATATACCTCCTTGTTAAACCTCTAAGTTGTACCTCTCTCTTTATATACATAAATGTACGTCTATGCTGGGGTACACTTAGTAATAGATCTTACAGATTCCCACCAAGATTTGTCTCTTGGATCTTTTTAAGATCTGGAGATCTCACCTAGCCAAAACTCATCTTTAATATCTTTCCAGGAAGACTTATATTCCTGCCGATGGCATCTGTTCCAACTCCCTGGCCATAAAGCTTTGATCAGAGCAGTGTCAAACTACCCAAGTTGTGAGATATGTAGAGCGTGTATGGGGTCATCAGTGTAAAAAGCCAGTGACCTGCATTGTGGAGACCGCCTAGATGCATGTATTAACTGTCACATTCATTGCCTACTAATGGGGAAGGTTTTAGTCCTGAGGAGAACACAACAGAGGAGCTCTATTTTTTCAATCCAAATAAGCCAGGGCTGTGATGGGCACAGTTGGATGTGGTCTCTGTGGACAGTTTCAAAGGAGCTTGGCCCCAAGCTGCATCCTCCACAGTGAGGTGTGCATCCTCATGCACACCAGGGACATGTGGTTACATCCAGAGAAGACACCTAGGGAAAAGTGGGTTGGACTTCAGCTACTGCAGGACTGGTGGTGTAGAAGGGGTAACTCAGAGGCAGAAATATAGAAGAAAACCCCAGGGTTTACTGCTTTGCACCTCCTCAGCCTTTGTTGTTATTATGCCACCATGGTAGTTATTGAAATCTCCTCCAGCCCCAGGCAGGCACTGTTAACAGCACAGCTGGGCTGAGAATAGATCCCCGAGACCCAAAAGTGAAACAATTTAGAGGCTGATTAAAAGCAAGGTTGGTGTGATCATTTCAATTCCAGAGCTGGGGCTGCATGACACACCACTGCTCTGCCAATGATGTGGCCAATACACAGCAGCTAAATTACATTTGGAAAGTGATTTCAGTTCTGGTAATCAGCACTGCTATGAAAGTGCAGTCAAGGAATTGATGAGCTGCTTTATATTTTATTGTCCCCTAACAGCATTTGGACCCAAAGGTGAGGATTGTGATGATAAAAAAAACAAGTGAGAGGATGTGCTAAGGAAGATGGTTGCTCCACTGGAATGCAGAAGATGTCTAAAGGCTCTTGTCAGCATAAGGAATAATCACCAGGACTGTACCCGAAATCTCTGGTAAGAACGATTTGATCAGGATCTATGCCTGCCAGTAATGCTGCAGGAGTAGAAACAAAGTAGAAAGTGTAAGCAATTCAGCCCCCCCAAAAAACCCAGAAAAATATTATTAATATGTTTTAAATAACACAATGTTTTTCCCCAATTTATAGTTTTTTCAATAGGAGTCCCTTCCTACTCTCTCTTACTTACACAGCATATTCTGTAATCTACCTTTTCTATGCAACTGAACTTGTTCCTTTTTTCCTCTTTTGCTATATGAAAATATAGATGCATACACACCCTCTTCTCAGGCATTCACTCTTAACAGTGGGTAGAAAAGAAGCTATTGCACTTCTTCACTGCCAGTAATATAATTCAATAAACTGAGAGCAGTGCTGGTCTGAGAGCACAGCCTAAAAAGCTGACAAGAGATCAAAAAGAAGCAGAGAGGAACAAGAACACACACAGTGCTGAAAACAAAACTTCATGTACGCTAGTGATCTCTCCTTATGAGGAAAAAAGGTCCACTTTTTCCCCAGCTGGGTTTAATGAAGTATTGAACAGCCTCACACACAGTAGAAGGAGTCAGGAGCACATACAGGGCTGTGTGTGTCCATGCAGAGAGAGAAGATGTTGATTTCAGTGCTACATCTTCCCAGTATCTTCAGAGGTGATTTTAATCTTTGCCACTTTCAGGCAGTAGGTGTTTGGGTTGACCCCTTGATGAGAGCCCACATCTGCCACAGCCACACCTATTTTTATGTCTGGCTGGATGATACAGTACTGCAGTATTCCAAAACTCAGCACAGATTTGCAGATGGATATAGTCATAGGGAAACAGGAAAAGAAAAAAGGAGCAACAAAAAAAGCACTTACTGTTAAGTTACTATCCATGCTGATTTACTATTCCAGTCTGATTTGATAATGGTAATTAATCCGTCCCGATAATTTAATATGTATTAGGAAATACATCTCTCCTTACTAGCACTCCTCTGAGTAATTGCAGGCACTGGCTGAGCCCCCATAAGCAGAGTTACTGCAGATGGGGTGCACAGAGAAAGATGAGTGATCATATGTTCACAACTCGGGTGCATAGAAGGAGGTGAGAAGGTGTCCAGGCACTGCCTGTAGTGCTCCCTGGTATCTGAAGGCTCAAAGCTGCCACCTCTCTGTCTCCTGAAGGCAGTTATCTACCTCCCCCAATACACGAGGCAGGGACTGGAACTAGAAGTTAAGCAAGACGTGGGTTTGATGCTGCTGAGGTAGGAGACCAGTGTGTCAATGTTTGCACTATTATCTTCTTTGAATAGCACAGGGATGAAGGACAGGATCATGCACAATGGTGCTTTTTCTGACAGCCCTGAAAGCAAAATTGTTGTTCTGCTTTGACCCCCAACTTGCCACTTCCCACATCTCCAGGATCGGTTCTTCCCTCTGGTACTGCATTGCAGCTGTGAGAGGATGCCCAGGTCTGCATATACTCCATCACTGTCCAGCCTCAGATTAGGCAGTTGTTTACCATGTCTGGGAAATCTCAGCTGCTGGAACAGACGAATCTGAGTGGACTTACCCTAATTTGAGTCCTTGTCCCTAGGGAAGGCAGAAAGCTGCTCCCTGACACATGGTGAGGTGGCAGGGATGAAGACTCCACTCCCAGACCCGAGAGGTAGGAGCTGCTCAGAGAAAACACTAGCAGGATTTCTTGGTTGGGCAGCTCGCAGGTATGGTCCTGTTACTTTGTCCCCTCAAATGAATGCATACTTTTGGCTGAAATTTTCCATGTTTTCTTAGCCTGAGGCAGACACCTGGCATGGAAAATTTTGGCCCAGCAATTGAGAATTGGCAAAGTCAAAAAAAAGAGAAATTATGATGCTTTAATGGAAAGTGTTAGGCAGTTTTAACACCACATAGCCATGCTCTGTTTTGGGTTGCAAATCTACATGTCAAGCCAGCATTTAGGTGTGATTCTAAACAGCTGCAGAGATTACTGATAGGAAATCGTTGGTTTTGCCCTAGGACTAGGGTAGTTTACTCTTGTTTGTAGTGTATGTGTGGCTGGATCTACAAGATGAAATGCAATTAGAGAGATATTATCCTGCTTATGTACTGGCAAGGGAGTTTGTCTTATTAGGATTTCTGAATGTAAAACCTAGACTTCCTGTTCTCTAGGTATTGCTCTATCCATTGAACTCACAGGTAAAAAACATGCATTAAACTTCCCCTTGTTTTTCCTAGCATGCTTAACCAGAGCACAGTTGCCACCTACCCAAAGTGCAGCAACAAAACCTCAGATGAGAGAGGTGCCCATCTCCCCAGTGTGGGTACTCCTGAGTCAGATGGGAGATCTTTAGGTTTCCACCCTATGGGCAGTGATCTGCAGAGGGGGACAGGCTGGGAGAGAGGGAGATCAGATCACCTTCAGCAGCCACATCAGGAATTACGGCATTCAAAGCAGCAAGTACTCAGATTGCTGAGCTCATCTGGGACCTTTCCAGTGGATGCAGCAGTGCAAGCCCTCATTTGATGCAAGCGGGTACCAGTTCTGCTGCAGTCACACAGATTTAGGTCAGATATAAGGCCTGACTGATTTTATTGACACGCTCCGGAGACTGAAGAAAATGCTGCTAAATCAGCTTAAAAAAATCAGACTTAAGCTTCTGCCAGTCATCCCTGCAGCCTGAAGCAAGTTTCCAGCAGTGCAAACCTTGCTGGGCTTCAGCAGCCTCCTGGACGTCCAGGTTAGGGATCCTGAGCTCATTCTGAATCCCACAGACACGGTGAGAAGCGAGGGCACTTGGTAAGGTGAAAGAAGAGTCCCAAAGATAGGTTCACTGGAAAAATAAAATCTAATTGGTCAGTGGGGGTGATGCACTTGAGAATGAATGTTCTTACCCTTGGGGTGTCTAATCAGGGACCTCTTTCCACAGCAAAGTTTTCCAGAAGCAGCAAGCCTTTTGATTCCTCACGTGCTGCTGGATGTTCCACAGTCTCCAGGTGTATGAGGGGGAAAGCACAGCTCTGGTTTCTGCAAATGTGTATTGCAAAAAAGAAAAATACATTGCTAGATCATGTGGGGCTTGTAAGCCTGAGTTTGCATTCCTAATGTACTTCAGTTTTAATAACCCTTTGGAGTACTATTGAATTTAACTCCCTGTAGGGAAGGTGCTCCACATAGCACTTTGGGGTTTTGATTTTGTGAAGCCACATCCTTTTAAATTAGTTACTACCCAAAAAATAAAAAGATCAAAAATCCTCTTAGCAGATGGTTTCACGAGAGAAAATGAAACAATGAAAACAAATTCTGCAATCCAATATGAAGTAATTCTAATGTCCAGGCACTGCCAATATTTCCCTCCCTGTGTAAAAAGTAATGGGCTGATATTATCTGAAAAGGAAGTCAAACAAGCTGATATAAATTAAGGCTTTTTAAAGAAACAGGAAGCCTACCATCATATCTACACTTACAGCCAAGACTAAACCAAGTCTTTTAACTGTTTAGGATCCTGCCAATAAATATCAGGAGAATTATAAGTTGGTATGTGAACAGTTAAACAAATGATGGCAGCTCTACTACTGTGAAATAGTGCTCTTGTGACCAAGAACACACAGACATTAAGAACAAACCCAACTTTCTCCATTGACTTTTAATTGCAGACGGAGATTTTCTTTCATTGTATGAGTATTCTGGACATCAGATAGTGGTATGTGCTCTGCTCAGCTATAGAAAGGAAGCTGGACACAGGGAAGAGAATACAGATTAGGACACAGGAGAGGGAGATATAATGTGCAAAACATTTGTGTGACCTCAAAAGAAATACACTTATTTTCTCCTCTCTTTTTGCTGGTCTGTCTTTAGCTCTCGGGGAATGGGCTGGCCCTCACCAGGACAGGAGCTAGTGTGGTCTCAAAGCCCAGGCCCAGGCTGCAGCAATAGCTGGTGGTGGCACAGTGTGGTGTGGGACTTTCAGTCCTCACAAATCATGCAGAGAACTGAGCTCCATGGCAGAGGCATCGAATAGTCATGTATAGGGAAACCCAAATATGCTGTGATGGATTGTACCTATATTTCCTATCTTATTCTAATTACACTCCATAATAATTGCATAGAACAGTTCAAGAAAGCATTCAAAGAAGGATATGACACCTTCCCAGATGTTACCGGCACACAGAGGTGTTGCTTTATCATGGGGCTGAAAGGGATATGGATTCCTTGCGGCACACACATCAGCCCTGCTCCACATCTTGTGACATGGCAGCACCCATGATAGCAGAGCATTTCACCTTATTCTGACAGCATTTGCCTTCAATGTTTAAAGGTCCTTATCCACCTGCCACCAATGAAAGGGGCAGCACTCTGTCAAAGCAATCTCTGCCTGGGACCATGTGTGGCACCAGCCCTGGCAGCAGCACTGCCTCAGCTGGAGTTTTGCACCAGCAGGTACGCAAGTTGTACAGCCTCAGGCTGGACCTGCCACCCTAGTGCTGCCACCAAGGGGAGGTGAGCATCACTCACCCTCCAAATCCTGCTCTGATACATCTGCCTGCATTAAAAACCTGCCAAACAAAAACCTCTGCCAAGTTCTTCCCAGACGAAACCAGAAACCACTTTCTCACCCCACAGTCCAGGACTGTACGAAGTCTCTGTTAGCTTCTATTTATTGTTGAGTACACTGAAAAATAAATAGACGTAAAAGCAGCATAGTGACCTAGATGGCACATCATGTGAATAGGATCACAGAGCAGCATGCTCCAAAACATCAGAACGTTGATGATAAGGGGTTATAGGGTCCCCAGGAGTGCTCCGTGGATTCCCCCACCATGAGAATGCAGCTGAAAATGCAGCACTGAACAGAATCATCACTCTTCATGCTCCAACATCCTCCATCCCCAGCAGCTCAAAGCCAGCAGGAGACCCCAAGGAGAGAGCCAACAAGCAAGTCACCCTGCAAGAGCTGAGGACAAATATGTGAAGTCCCTGGGGGAATCTTGGGGGCAGCTTATGCCAGCCCCAGAGGAGGCAGTGGTGGGAGACATCACATCCTTTGATAGATCTACCTTGGATCATGAATGAATGGCTCCTTATTGGTGCAGTGGGGAAGACAGGGCTGGCAGCAAGGGTACAAAGCTCACCTAGCTGCCTGGTAGCACCAGCAAGCAGGTTTTTCTCAAGGAAAAGTGGCAACTGTTGAGAGCAGCCATAGGCTGGTCCTGTGAAACAGAAAAACACAGCCCTGGGGAACTCCTTCTGGAATATCTAATTGTTCAGTTTTACAGTGTGGATAGTGCTTAGCCTGGACATGCCATTTTAAAATTATAAATTTGGAGTTCATCTTCCTCTGCAACCTTGCTCCTTAACATTGCCTTTAAGTGAGGAGGTCAGTCATGGCAAGCTTTTAAGGAAGGTTTTAGATCTGTTTGGTAGTCTTATAAATACCAGCATACACCAGCCTCCCCCTGGCACATTGATCATCCAGAGACAACAGCAGCTGCCTACTTCATGGGCTCCAAAGGGAGAATTTGGCTTACTACTGTTCTGGCACATCCTCCTCTGGAAACTCCTCTCTTGGCCAGCAGCACGTTGTCCTTCCTGGAGGTGATCCCTTGCCTCCACAAACAGGACTGCCCTCTGGTAAGAGGCTGGAGAAGAAGGTTTTGTTAGTGGTGGTGGGTGTGAGCTGCTGGATGGGTGGACTTGGGCTCAGCTGTCCCTCCTGTCCCCTGGATGTGCAACAGGGAGTGAGCATGCTGGCAGGGTACATGGGTACCTGGGCTCCCCCTCCCTTATCAACCCCAGTGTTGTAGTATAGCACTGTCCGAGCTGTGGGCATGGCCTTGACAAGTCAAGTTGGCCTCTGGACAAATGTATGGGCTGCCAGAAGTGGACCATACTAGCTGTTTGTTCAGCAGGAAGTGCAGCATCTCCATCCCTGGTGAACAGGAAAAGGGCCAACAACCACACACTAGTGGTTTTCTGGGTGAAGAGTTGCTTGGGGATGTACAGATTTTTCTTGCCAAGAAATGTTTCAGCATTTCAGGATCTGGCAGTGACTTCAATGTTACATAAAATTTCATTTCATGCTTCTTCTAATCACTCTTGACAAGTTAAATATCAGTATTTATTAGTACTTAGCCCAAGGTCTGCTGCCCTGGGCAGCTGCAGCTGCAGGTAACATGGCTGTAGTGCAAAACATTCTGGAGAACGTCTGTGAGCAACATTTCCACAAAGGATAAGCAGATGAGTAAATCACAGTTTCAGTAGCCTCTGTTTGGCCAGTGTGCTTCATTTCAGTAAACAAATAACATCTTACCCAGCAAACAAATGAAATAAGACTGCAGAGATAGTCTTACAGCAGCCTGACTTTCTACACATTCCCCTCATTCATAGTTGACATCAGAAATACATCTAAACCACAGCTCTGGCTTCAAGAAATCACGACCATTTCCTTCTTCCTTCCTTATTGTATTGAGGTGAGGGTAGGGGGCTTGACATCTGCACCTGCGCTAGAGTTTTGCATCCTATCCCTGGTGACTGCTACCCTCTGATCCAGCAGAAGCAGATTTTCATTTCCATAACTTGTAATTTAAGGGGGCAGTTTCACAGCTGGTAGTCAAGACAACTGCTGAGGAGTGCTGAGACTCCTATTGATTACTGAATACCGCCCAAGGGCTTTTGGAAAACCATTGGCCATTTGTAGTTTCATGCCATGTGGAATGAATTGTAAACATTTTTGGTCTGGGAAGCCATGGGTTTGTTTTCTCCATCAGTTTTGTTCCTCCTCCCTCTTAATTTCCTGTCTCAGTGAAGTCAGTGTATCTTTGTGCAACAGCATCTTTCATAACCAAAGGCAAAATGTGTGTCAGGACATTTAAACATGGTGGCATAGATGTAATCATGTTTTTCTGTCACCACAATTCGGTCAAACTGGAGGAACTGGTACTTCAGCCAAATACTTGATTTCAAATGTTATTTGAAGGATGAACAAGGAAAGCTGGTTTTGAACCATAAAGACTTTTATTAACTTATGCCACTCCTATAAAAGTATTAGAATTTAGTACACATCAGTGAGCTAAGAAAATAATATTGCATCTCTATGGCAACCTGCAATGAACTATTGACTATCTCTGAAGGCACAGAGAATTACATTGTTTTCACATTATGATGGCTTCTACTTAGAGCATGCCTTGTGCTTACATTCCTTTGGGATTAAAAAAAAAAAAAAGTCCAAATTGTGAATCACCAATCTTCTAGCCAAACGATTAATGCAGGGAGCATGCTTACATTCCTTTGGGATTACTGCTTTGCGCAGTACAACTGGAACTTCATTCATGCCATCAACATTTATTTCTAAAATTCCCATGGAAAATATAAGGTCAAAGATGGTATATACAGTCTTGGTGAAAGCATGAAGATAAGGCAAACTGCTTCTCTTTCCCTTTCATCTTTGATCATTTATGTTGTTCACATCTCCTCAGCTGTTGAAACACTGAACCATCACATCAGTTGTTACTTTTTTCCTTAGGAATTAGCTTAAAGGGAGAAAGAGCATATTTCAAAAAAGAGATGGATCTGGTAAAAACTGGAAAAAACTCAGAGGACACTGTAAAGAAAAAATGTTGTAGAGCATGAACAAGGCACAGAGATGAGGTGGAGAGAAACAGGGAACACCAAGGAGAGCAGGAAGAGAGTGACAAGCTGAGAAAGGCAAGCATCAACCACACAGCAGTGGAAATTCATCTGCAAAGTCCATTAAATGCTTTTCGGAAGCTTCTTGGAAGGCCAACTGCAATGAAGCACTTGATGATTCATTAATAATAACCTCTTTCAATATTATTGAGAATCTTTGGCCAGACATGATGACATTGTGCTGGCTCTGACTGGCTGTAAAAGTGAAGCCTTGTCAAAGGCAGTGCAATTTTCTCCAGCTCTTTGCACATGCACCTCAATAAAGCTTCAAGCTTTAGGGCACAAGTCCCAGCCAAGTAATGGCAGCTAGAAAGAGTCATTCTTGGTGAACAGATTATTCTATTTGATGCTTTTTTCCCCCATTTCTCAGAGGCATATCAACCAAGAAGAGGTGGTACTGGAATAGAAGAACTGCAATTCTCTTCTATGGCATTCTTCCTTCCCTTTCCTGTGCCTGTCTCTGTGTAGGAAAATTCAGTGGCTTCTGGCCACATTTACAATAAGTTATATTACAGAATGCTTCCAAGCAAAATGTCGAGGCAAAGATTTTCAAAGGGTATTTTTTGAAAAATAATTTAGCAATGCTGAAAAACAGTAGTGTACAGTATTATTATGTGCCTTCAGATGTGGATCAGTGATGGATTCTTGCTGCTTTGTCCAGTCAGCAGCAGGCAGAAGGCACGGGGGGAGCTGCAAGCAGTGGGCACAGAGCTTGCAGGACACACAGTGAGAAAAGCTCTTTGTGTTAAAATTCAGGGAAACTTCTGCTCTGTATCAATTTGATTTGCGAGTTGGTTTAACTTTCTTATTTGTGCTCACCCAGAACTCAGTGGTATTTCATGTTCTCATACAGCAGATGACCTACTTTTCTTGCATCATTATTCCTGTTTGAGGCAGCCTGCCTCCCCAGGGGCAGATGAGGCGGAGCACTGATGGTACGTTTGTGGAGGACATTCAGCTGGGACTGTGGTGGTGACTGATTTGGAGAGGAAAGGAGCAGAGCTTTCAGTGTGGTTTCAGGGGAGGTGAAAATGTATTCAGCCTCTGCGCCCCACCACAGGAAAGTCTGTTTACAGAGGGGTATGAAACAGAAATGAGTAATTACTGAACAGCAGAAGAATAAGTAAACTGCCTGGCAGACATGGGTGCAGGCGAGGGTGTGAAGAGTGGGATGGAAAGCAGATGAGGAGGGAGGTTTGAAGATGGGTAGCCGAGAAGAAGATGCACAGGCTGAGCCAGCACTTGGATGGAGTGTGGCTGATGGCTTCCCAGGAGATGATGTCAGGGGATGGAGAAAAGATGGAGGGAAGCATGTCAGCAAACATATGAAGTACATGGGGGAGAGGAGGGAGTAAGAATCAAAGGGACAAAAAGCCTTAAAAGCCATATTTTTCGCAGTGTCAGCAGGTAGGTAGCTCAAATTCACTTTCCATGCAAATGAGCAGTCTCTGCTGCTTTTGGGTAAACGTGACTCTAAATGAGGCCTGTGCTTGAGGGCCCGTTGTGGCTGAGAATTTGCTGTGTGAGAGCAAGATTTCGTCTCGCCTGAAAGCAAGACATAATCAAAATGATTTTCTGGGGTCTGATAAGCAAACCAAGGAACCCCCGTGAAAACAGAGGTCACACAGGCAGGTAAGAAATGCCTTAGGAAAAGGGAGTACTTCTGCAGTCAGAGAACTGTATCAGGGTGTTAGGTTGAAGACAGGAACCCAGGAACCTATTGCCGAGAAGAAAAAAAAAACAAAATAAAGAATCTTTTAATCTAAAGAGCTCTCTGGGGAACGAGTAGGACCTGGGAGCAGGAGCAATAAAACTGTCCTCTGTTTCATTCCAACTCCATTTGGGAAAAATCAGCCTATGTGTACATGCTTTGTAAGTGACAGAATTCATATCAAACATATGAATCCATCACTTTAATTGCCTGACAGAGCAGAGACCAAATAAGAACTAACTTCACTGGCTGAACATTAAATTATTATTCTTAATGCATCTGCACAACCTTCCTCTGCAGCACTTCAGGCAGTCTAGGAAGAGCATTTGGCAGCTGCCATGACTGAAGCAAGGTTGCAACCAACCTCAGAGTCAATTGGTTATAAAAGAGGAGGGAGGAAGGAAGGGTTTATCTTGCCTTGCAGTGGGAAAAGCCCATGATCTTCAGGGAGCTGAGTGGACCCCTATGTCCCCTGACCAGCTCCTTTCCTGCATTTTGTTTATTTCCACATTGAAATACATCAGTGTTAATAAGTTGTGGTGAAAGTAATTACATTTAAGTCTGCATCTGAAAGTGATGAAACACCTCCCTGTAAAGGTCTAGTCTGACATTCCAGATTTACCTTTACTGATACTTCTAGAGAAAGGGATATAAAAATGATATAAAAACTCCTTAGTCTAACCCTTTCTTCTAACACCAGGCTCTCAGGCTGCAGGTAGGTTAGTACCCCCTGACACAAGGCAGTGCTTAAATGCATTACATATTGTCTTGCATATTTTGTGTACAACTTCTTGAGCAACGTGAGAGCTGATTATGGCTATTAGAAAAACACACAATAATGATGCACTTGGTAGTGGAAAAATCACGTTTGGACATTTTCCCTTTATCCAGAAATGGCTTTACTAGTTCTCAAAGAAAAAAAAGACATTATTTCTGGAGAGCAGGGAAAGAACGAACACCTACATCAAGAGAAAGGGTAAATGGCCATTTGTTTCCATGTCATCTGCTCAGCAGGTGGGAGACTCAAAATATCCTCCCACTGAAATAGAAAGGCTAGAGATGTGTTGTGTCTGTGCTTTGTAGCTGAAATGTCTTCACACTAATCAAGCTCAGGTAACAAACAGTGAAATATTTCATGAGCAAATGGATCATTTATGACTCCTCAACACTGGGGAGGCATTGACATTGCTCACTAGAGAGCCAGCCTCAAGCTGCAGCCTCCAGAGATCAATAAACACTAAATTAAGATGACAAAATTTAAGATGAGAAAACATTTCACATAATTTACAGGAAAAGAAAATGTCACCAGCTTTTCACCTACCCAAAAACTTGTCACAAACCATCAGTTTCATGTCTTGATTTACTGAAGAGGGGTCCAAAATGCATTAATGGATTCCATATTTCTCCCCACTACAAGAAAACTGCCCTGTAAGAAACTGGAGGATGGCATCTTTAGCCCTGCCACAGCTGCAAAGGTGACTTAGGTTTTGCAAACCAGTGAGAGTGGCTGCTTGTTATTCAACATCCTGCAAGGAATTGATGTCTGTTGCCCTGAGCTACAATAAAAGGCTGATGAGAATTAAATTAACATCAAAAGAAGCGAAGACAAACCATATAAGCCTTCATCAGAGGAGTAAAGCAGACGTGTAATTGTGTGTTCAGGATGAGTTACGTTTCTGCTCACTCAACGTGAACATGCAGTGGCTGAATTGGGCTCTCTCAGCTCTTGAACCCAGAAGTGGACTACACAGGAGGTTTCCTAGATCCCTTTTTATTTCCAAATTTTCGCCCCAAAAGAAACAATACAACCCTTGTGGCATCTTGCTGCTTGCCTTTTCCTCATGGTTCTTTATCAAATTAAATAATTAGCTTGCATACTGAAGGTCGCTCAGTGGGAATAAAGGGGCAACCCCATGTCTTCTAGCACAGAACAGAAGCTCATTAACTTGCATGAATTCCCTATAAAATGTGCATGCATATCCAGCATATGGCCTTGTTATGTTTTTCTCCCCAAACCCAGAGAAAAAACAGTGGGTTTTTTGTTGATAATTTTCTAGTATAAATTTGATTGAGAATAGGAATATTTTTTTAATGAACTGTGTATTCTGCATCTGTGCTTCACATGTTAAAGAGAAATTCAGCCATTTCAGTGTAATTGTTTTATTTACACCAGTTTAACCAGAAAATAAATGGCTACAATAATCTTCTTCTGAGTAAGAAATTATGCAGTTCACACCAGGAGGGTAATCAGCAGTGAAAAAACTTTCCTGACAAAGCTGGAAATTCATTAATGCTTCTGTGATGGGCAAGAAACCAAACACAAAAATTACCTCAAGCCACTTCACATGGCAGAACAACAGTATTTTTTTTCATCCTCCTGTGCTTTCTTTTGAAACAAGTGAGGGTTGGTGACTTGCTCTCACTTGAAAGCCTGGCTTCCGAAACAGAAGTCCTTTCCTCTAATTCAGCCCAGCACTTAGAGATCTCAGGGATGCACATTAGTTCTCTCATTGGGTTTGAAGTTGCTGCTTCAAATTGCTGAAGTGGCTTGATGAGAAGGAACATGGATTTCAGTTGTATTTCCTATAAATTTAACTTTCTGAGAGAAGAGTGATTGGATGCCACATAATGACATTTCATCTAGTTAACATGCTCTGGAAGCAAGCACAGTCAGAGCAGCACTGATTGACCCCTGTAGTGGAGGTGCCTGTCTGTCAGCCTGACCCTTTGTTCCTGTGCAGCGAGACAGAGATTAACTAATATTACCCACCCTGGCATGTTTAGTAATGTCATCTAGCAAGAGTGTCTCTGTGGTGAAGGAATGGAGGAGGTCAGAAACCTGCAGGATCAAATGTCCTGCACCACAAGAGGACATTTCTTTAAAAATAGCAAGTGCCACTGCTAAGGCTACAGCACGAGAAGAGAATCATTCCATGGATGGGAACATGCAATCACCAGGCCAGCACAGAGGCATCCAGTACAAGGTGAGCACATACATGATTCCCGAGTTCCTGTGCTTCCCAATGCCTTTCTCAAGGAGATCTGATGGTTTTGCTTTATTTCCAGTTTCCAAGTAATAGTTCCTACTGAGAACCAAGAGAGATCAATATAATTAGAAGCTGTAAAATTAGTTCAGCAATATTATGACCTTGATAACACAACTTCCCTGAAGTAGGATGGGTTAGGTCCAGCAATTGAATGACTTTGGACATTTCCTTAGTAGAGAAGGGAGCAGTACTGCAGAGCAGAGCTAGCTGAGAGGTGTGCATTCTGCCAGCGTCTCGACAGCTATAAAAAGGTTTCCATCTGCTTTGTTAAAATAAGGTTGTTTACTCAAAATGCCTTTAAAGCAAAGACAAGGAGTAGAGCAAATTGTGCTAGAAAGGAGCACCACTATTTGTAATAAATGTGTATGAAAATAAAGGAGATGATAAATGCTGGTGATTACTCTGGAATAGCACAGACAGGTGGGACTGTGATGGCTTTGATGACCCTGCAAAGAGCAGCTTTTATGCCGGAATTTGTTTTTGTCTGCAGTGCCAGCACAGACTTTGGAGTCTATCCCACCCAGCAGAGCCTTGCTTGTTCGAAGATACATTTCATGTCTTGTGAGGGGTGAAGGTATTTACAATAAGTAAGAATAACAAACCAGCCAGCTGCCAGAGATCACAGCTGCAGGAGCTCTCTGGTAAAAATGTTTCAACACTGAGGATCCTGATCCCAAAGCTGGCTGTGATGCAGCTCAGGTACTTCTCAAAATCCCTGCTGCTGAGAGCATGACAGTTCAGGCACAGCATACACTGGCCTGTCTCATGGGATTGCTGCTCCTGTAGCTATGGGAGAGGGACAGGGACAAGTTTTACCTTGGCAGGGATCTGCATGCAAAAGATGAGATGCTGTGTTCAAGTATATCACAGACAAGCACTCAATTTCATTTTCACCAAGAATTCCCATAGGAGTCTTTGCTGAGAGCTCCACCTCCCCAGCAATATCTGCTTCATCATCATCAAACCTGGCCTCAGAACATCCCCAGCACAGCCCAGCATGGCCCAGCAAAGCCCTGAACACATCCCTAGTACATTCCCAGGACACTACAGCATAGGTCCACCACATCCTCAGCAGAGGCCAGAGTGTATCCCTAGTACACTGCAGCACACCCAAGCACAGCATAGCACAGCCCAAGCACATTTCAATGTAGCCCATCACAGCCCCAGCACACTCTAACATGGCCCCAGCACAGCCCCAGCACACCCCATTGTATAACAGCACATGCCAGCACAGCCCCACCGTTTAAATGCTACTGCAAATTTGAATGAAACTCCAGAATGCTGTAGCTGATTAGAGCAGCTCAGAGGAGACAGTGTACAAGAGAGGCCCAGTAATGCAACCACACACCCTGGAATGACCTGAAGAATTTTTTTATTATTATTCGATGGCAGGATATGGGAATAATGCCCTAGACAGGACCAGCAAGGAGGGCAGGGAGTAGCTGTGGGAACTCAACCTGTGCATGAGTACTTTATCAGTACAGGCAGCCTAAATAATGGGGTGCTGAGAGGTCCAAATCAGAGAGGCACTGCAAGGCTTGAAGCCTGTTCCATGCTGAAGTCCTGCCTGAAGTACTAGGTTGGGTAAAGAAAGGAAGGGCCACTCAGATGGCCTAAACAGTTAAAAATGTGCAGTATCAAAGAGAATGAACTGCTTTGTGTGACTGTGCAGCAGCAGCAGCCTGGCTCCCCACTGCCTGGCCCTGAGCATGGAAAAGAAGGAATAAAGGCTCAAGATTGGGGTATGAGCTTGGCGAACCTCTCAAAAACACATCTGCATCTGAGTGAGATGTGTAGGAACTCACTAGGGTTTTCATATCCTACATCTAGACACTGAAGTGTGTTTTTAAAACTTGCCTGTGGCCATGCTGCAATTAACATCCCTGTCAGCAAGGGGAGAATGCAATGCCTACAGTCACAGCAGCTCCACACAGCTCTCAGACAGGGGAGCAGCACATCTGGTGAGGCATAAGATCATCAAATCTACTGAACCCCCACTCTGCCCTTAGGAAAACTGTGCTAAAGGCTTTAAAGTAGGAATCCAGGGAAGCATCTGGGATATAAATGCTCAAAAAATGTTCTGAAGTGTCTTTGCTCTTTCACTCTAACATTTGCCATCCTACATATTCAAATTGGTTTATGATTAGGCTAAATAAATTAACCAGCAGGGCTGCAGAGAAAATGTTCTAATTGCAAGGTAAACACATTCCAGAGGAACCTCCTCCAGGAAAGGGCTCACAAAATAGGAAAAAGCCGGATAGGATTAACACATCACTGGAAGAATAAAAATAACAGAAACTTAAACAGTGTTGTTACAAAAACAAATATTCCCAAACATTGAGAGAACCACAAAACCATTCCAAAGTTATAATTTTTTTTCATTTATTTAGGAAAAAAACAACTTTGTAAGTACTCGATACTTTTCTGCAGGGAAACAGACTCAATTCTGACCTAATTTTAAGAGATGAGCGTGATACCTGTTGCCTCTCAGATCTGCAACAGTTGAATTGATGACAAACTGAATTAGTGGCATTTACAGAAAGTGGGGGACTCATTTCAAGATTATTTCTCTCACCTTCTGTCTCCCCTTTTCTCCTCCAAACAGGAACATATCAGCTTGTTCACTCAGATGAAAGATGATGTTAAATATTTTGCTGACTTAGGACTGTGATCTGAGGTCAATGCAACAAAGCAGCTGGCTTCAACTCACTCCATACTTTCTGTGGTGGTAGACAATAATGTGATGGCTTTCTTAGGGCAGTAGCTTCCCAAAAGCAGCCAGAGCAACTTCAGACTTGTGGTTCTTTCGCTGCTGAGTTTACACTGTATGAAAAGAGCTGTGATTCCCCTCAAGGCTCTCACCAACACATACATGCTATTTAAGGCAGTAGTTGGGAAGGAGTGTTCAGTACCTGTTGGAGAAGCATGGGTTTAAGTTATATATTAAATGAGAAGCATGGGTTTAAGTCATATATTAAATAAAATAATGACAAACACCCAACACACTGCATTTTTAACCAGTAAGCTAAAAAGGAGATGAGGTAGACGAGGTAGAATAGGGTTCTCTAACACAATTCTGGAGTTCCCAGCCGCTGCTACAAAAACAGAACTAGTCATAAAACATCTGTGAGGCAAAACCCAGCTTGGAGTCAGAGGAGTCTTCTTTCCTCGCTAGCACCTCTGTCACGAGATGTCCTCAGACTTGAAATAGAGTATTCACTAAGGACTACGTGTACAAATAAAATAAAAATTAATTTTAAAAAAGACTGTATGAGAAAATGAGAGTCACCCATTAGATTAAAGACTGATTACAGCATCTAAAGCTCATGGAGGCTGACAGTTACAAAACCACAGTGCTCAGCATTTCTTGCCAGGATGCACTGTTCAA
The DNA here is from genome assembly GCA_013400935.1 of Turnix velox. NCBI lineage: Eukaryota > Metazoa > Chordata > Aves > Charadriiformes > Turnicidae > Turnix > Turnix velox. The sequence goes on along the minus strand of VZTY01030637.1, from coordinate 209,657 downwards.
AAGTAATGCAGGATGTGGTCACCTCTCCTTGTTCTCATCTACAGAGAGTTAAGAAAAAATAAGAAATTATTACTGTATAAAGAAACATGCTCAATGAAACAGATAAGGATTGTGATGTTAATTATTACATGGAAACATTTTCAGTTGCAATACCCTTAAATTCTCCTTTACTATTCAAGGATAAATACATATATCTATACACACATTAACGTATTGAAGAAGGGCAAGTGATGCAGTTATGTGCTGTATGGTGCTATGTGCAAATATGTATGTGTGCATAAATAGTGTGTAGCTGAGTGAATTACTTGAAATTCAGAAACATAAACTGTGTAATTGAAAGGGAGCAAGTCCTTGCATCGTAGGTGCATTGCATCTTAGAACAGTTTAGACTTCTTACTTTGATGCTAATCAATGTCTTTCTGAACTTCAGTCTGCTTTATTTACAACAGCTTATATACAGATGCTCTTGGAATAGCCTGGTCCTTTCTCATGTGACTGGTGTTCACTGTCCTCCCTGACCTGTTTATGAGCAGTGTCAGCATCAGTGTCCCTGACACCTCCTGACCTCAGTGTGACTGAGCATCCGAACTCCTTCCTCACTCGTTTCACACTAATATGCCCTTGTTTCTGCTGACAGTATCAGACAGGTTCACTTTTGCTATCTAGTGGCATCTGTTCTGGCTGTGTGCACAGGGCTTGCACGTATCTCCTGCTTTTTGGGGAAGCAGCTTTGCCTTGATTTTTTTGTGCTAGCTCACTGGGTATCTGAGCCATCTTTTACCATTCACACTACAGCTTAAGAGCTGGGGTGCGCATACGGGTCTGCCCATCTCCATCCTGCCTGCTGGTTTCCTTCAGCTGCATGGGATCAGTGAAAAAGGCATCCTTGTGCTCTGGCTTTCATCAAGTTAATTCAACCGTGGTGAGCTGGCAGCAGCTTGGCACCCATTTCACTTGTTTCAGACAGGAATCTGATGCTTCTTTCAAGGCACCAGCAAAGAGTGTGGAGGCTATATCCCCAAACTAAATTGTTCACTGTCACATGAAAGTAGTTTTTAAATGAACAAGACACATGAAGTATTACTGTATTGAGTGAGATGAATTTAGCATGGATCAGTAACCAAAATGGGATCTTTCCCTCTGCATCTCATAGATCATTGCATAGCTCAGTGCCCAGGAACAAGACCTCCTGTGTCAGGCATACCACACCTCCTCTTTCCACTACAAGAGGAATTTCAGCACTTGATTGTGTTTTCTCCCTCTCTCCATTTTAGAAAAACAGCGTGAAGTTTTAAACTTCCCACAGAGGACACAGATCTGAAATGATTGCTTTGACACTTTGTTTTCTTGTTTCTGAGACACAAAAGCATTTCCACTGCAGACAGGATTAAGGATGAGATTTATCACTATCACCAAGCAGTACCCATGGCCTCATGCCCTGATTCTGCCCTGTGAGCTAGGGTTGCATCTCTCCCCCACCTAAGGAGGGTCATGCAGATGTCAAAAAACACCCCCATCCAGACTGAGAACAGAAATGGCAAGTGCTTATTTTTCATAGTCACAACAAAAGAGTTCCTAATTAGAGAGAACTTCCATCTAATGTTACAAACTAGTTAACCGCATCACCTAGTAGCCATATTGCAGGTACTTGTACAAGTACCTGCAGACAGCAAAGAGTTTTGTCTAACAGCTATGCTGAAGCATTCAGTTTTGTAGCAAAATGATCATCCTTCTGCGTATTTGTACATCGATTAACTAATAAACACTCTCTTATTTCCTTCCATCTGCCTGCTCCACCTCTTCATTTACAAAAAGAATACAATGAATTAGCTGATTCAGGAGTGGGGGAAACTCTTGCTTTAAGAAAAGAATCGCTTCAGTTTGACTTTGTGAAAAACAATTAAGCTAAAGAGGAGATATGGAAAAGCTAGATGGGGTTCTACCAAAGGCTACTTTGATGTTTCTAAATACTACTGCAAAAAAAGGAAGAATTAGAGTCTTGGGTTTTCTAAGAGCTTTTAGGCTTCAGCTTTTGATAACAAGGTTATTTCTAAATGCTAAAGCAGATGATGCATTTGCATGGAAATAGGTGCCACCCACTGCAGCCACCCTCTGCATCAACATCTGCCGCTGGGCTGAGACTCACCCTCCCTTGCCCACCTCAGACTTGTTCCCTTGCCATGGGCTAGTGGGTCAGGAAGCACGTGTTTCTCCATCAGAGTCATCTGTGGCAGACATCCAGGTTGTGGGGAGCCAAGGTGGGCTAAGAGCAAGCCTAGCCTGGAGCCTGCATCACTCCCAGAAGGACACCATGCAATATATGCCTGTCAATGAAGGAAGGAGATCCATATTTCAGCTGAAGTCACACTCACTGCAGTGGATTAAACGCTTCTGAGGCTTCATTTGCACATGAGGAGGAGGTACCATTTAAATATAAAAGATCTACTTTTTACTGCTGTTTTCTCTCTGGGCTCAGCCCAGCTTCCAGTGAAATCAGTGGTAGGATGTGCTCATATACTTCTGAGTGGGATACTTGGCAGTGTCATACAAACCATTTGGCCACACTGGCACCATGCTGCTCAGTAGCTATTTTCAGAGACAGAAAAAATAAGAAAAATGTAAGGAAGGCTACAGAGGGTTAGTTTCTAAAAAGCTTCAAGTACTAAAATGCTGCAATTTTTTGCTAGATGCTGCTCACTGTAAAGCGAAAACAGATGCCACTTCTTCAGGCATGAGTAAGAACAGGTGAAAAGTCCAACAGACCCTTAGGGGTGACCACACACCGTCACTTGTTTTAAAACATTACATATAAAAGCTTCTCCTTTTACTATCATGAACTCCTGAGGAGAGATTTCCCCCTGGTTTCCGTCTAATTTATACTATTTTCTTAGAGGAATATGCTTTTACTGCTCTATTTTGACAAGACAAACTAGGCATTTCTGCAGTCACTTTGTATTTCTGCAAATCAGTTGAAAAATGCCTGGATAGAAGGCACTGAGAGTATGCCCCTGGGCAGCAAAATGGGGGCTTTTGTGCTGAAAAGCCACAGTCTTTATCCTAATCCTCCTGTAGCTGAAATATCTGAACTGCAAACACCAGCACCAGAGCTCAGCCTCCTGCTTTATGCTCTGTTCCTCCCTCTGCTTTGTGTGCATTCATCTCTCCTTGTCCTCCTCTTCAGATCAAGGTCAAAATCAGCTCAACTTGAGAGCTACCAGCAGAATCCGGTGCAGTTTTCCCCTATCCTCACCGTTCATCCACTTTATGACACTTCTCAAATAGCACTTAATGATTTTTTTAATGAATTAATTATCAGACTCTCATCTTTAGAAAATGTTATCTATAAATAACAATTCAAGCTAGAGAAAAGGGATTAAATGTTTGCGTATTAAAGCAAAATTTATGTTCTCAGCTTTAAACATCCCAGGTATCTTCTTTCTGACTTTGCTCAGTCACTAGATACAAAATAAGCTTCTGTTTGACTTAGGAACTTATTTTTATTCATAAAAGACAGTCCAGTCCCAAGCTGGTAATGGCACTGAGGAAGTGAGTATGTCTCAGAAAAAAAAAAGTGACAAAAATTATTTAATTCTACAAAACCTAAAAATCTCCATTTTTTTATAACACATACCAGCAGGGATTTAAAGCCCGACTGAACCAATCAACTAGTGCACTCCATTAATTTAGAGAAGATTAAGCAGCAATGTAAAAAATTTATATTCCATTAAAACCATTGGTAACTGCTCTTTCTGCTATTATATTTTATCTTGTGTATATAAATTTGTACTGTAAAATGCAAAAGAGGAAGAAGTTGATACGTTTCTGATATATACATATTAGAGCAGAGAAATTGCAGAATAAATTACAATATTGTTTAGTCACTATAAAAATCAAATAACATATAGCAATAATTGTATAAGCACAAATATAGAGCAAAGTAAAATTGCCTGGAAACATTCCAGAGCTATTGGTGTCATAGCATACAAAATACCATTACACTTAGTGCATTACAGTCTACAGCATTAATTATTGAGCTCTGCTTGGGAAAAGTCTTGAAAGAATATAAATTGCATTTTTCTTTGCCTACCACAAGAAACAAATAACCCTTATCAAAGATCATTCATTAGCTGTCATACGGTTACACTGACTGCTAATAAAAAATAGCAACCAAAATCAAACAATGGAAACCAAGAGAGAATAAATTAGACGATGCCATGAGCCTTTCCAAACGAGCTTTTTGCCAAGTCTGAGATTACACATCCATTATGTGTGCTAGGTCAAGAGCATCTAAGCTTGATGGTATTTCAGCAAAGGCATCCACAGAGATTCTCCCCTGAGGGTGTGCTGAGGTCCCTGATGCATCTCTGAGGACCCCATAGCAGCTGAGCTGGGGCTGGGGCAGGCAGGCAGGCGTCACTGCAGTGACAGGGGCTGCCCACACAGACAGGGAACCTGGGGACAGGATGGATGAGAAAAGCCTTCTCTGGGAGCTTGAAATACCAACTACCCAAAGCCACACTGCCTTTTAATAAAATCCCTTGTTTCCTTAAACAAAAGCAAGCACAGCAATCTGCTACACTATTCAGCACTTTCCTCTTAACTTCAGGAGATGTGTGCTGGTGTAAACTCAGGCTTTTTTCTACCGAACTTCAGATATTTCATCTCAAAATAAAGGAATTATGCAATTGCATTTTGTACCCATACTCAGGACCAAGACTCCTGTATTACACAGAAACAAGCTGTTCTGTCAAAACTATTAATCCCAAATGTTTCAGGAAAAGGTGGACTATTTTGGCAGCAGATACTCATTTCCAGTGCAGAGTAGTCCAAAAGGAAGTCGAAGATCCGGACTCTGAACACAAAACAAGGAGTACTTATAAACAGTGAAGATATATTTCTAAGCTGTGAAGGGTGAAGTTGGGGCATTTTTTCTTCCTTCACTCTTGTATAATCTCATAAATGACAGTCAACTAAAAGCTTAAAACAGACATCATAAGTCTTTTTGAAAAATGTTCCTTACTTAACAATAGCCAAGGGCTGGGTGTTTTATAATCAAAGTGAGTTGGGTTACAGCAATCCACAGGCACGAAGGCTGCTGCTCCTGCTTCTTCCAGGAGCCAGGACCCTCCTGCCACCTCAAAGGTGGGGAACATGTACTAGCTGTGCCGTGACAGTAAACACACACCAATTGCCTGCACCAGTCTCTGTGCTCCAAATCAGCTATTTTTCAGGCGCTGAAATGAAGTTGGAGATTGGGAATGAGGTGGTATATTAAAAAAAGGGGACACTGGTGAAGATAACACCAGCACAAAGATTTTTCTGAGCAGATTAAGGCTCTACCATGCTTGGGCCATCTATCTTGTGGTGTGAATCAAATGGGCTATTTCAGCTCTGATATGTCATCCACTCCAGATATGTAAGGTATGGTGCCCCCCTTGATGAGAGGAAGTTCAACCTGATGAAGCCATTTCCATTTTTTTCAAGGGGAGAGAGCAGTAGGTTGTCACATCTGAATGCAACAGCACATTCAATCAGAGAAGTTTGAGGCATAAGCAATGTCCTGCGTTCCCAGGAAGTACTCCTATCTCCATGGATCTCTGAACCTGTAAATACGTAACTGATAGAGAGTTTGCAAATAGGTGAGATATTCTGAATACAAAGCAGGGAAAACAGCTTGTTTTCTGTTTGAAACATCTGTCCATTATAAGAGTTTGTCCAGCCATTGAAGAAGTCATCAAGTCTATTTTGCAGGTAACCACTGCTCATGCAGGCACAAGAAGTAGCAGATGCTGGTTATTGTCACAGACAAGTTCTTAAAGACAAAATAAACACAAGTATTCTTAGTTTTGTACATTGCGTCATTAAGTTCCCATCCAAGAAATTGTATGTGAGTTAATTCTGGAGACTTTTCAATGAGCAAAATTTTTTATAAACTAAACTGATCATGACTCAGAAGAACTCAGTAGATGTGATGTGATTTAACCACAGTCAGCAACTAGGACCATGAAGCAGTTCACTCACTAGCCCCTAGCCAGGATGGAAGGGTAAAAGTGAAAAAAACACCCAACTTGTGGGTTGAAATAAAGACAGTTTAATAGATGAAGCAAAAGGTATATAAGCAATTAAAGCAAAACAAGGGATTCATTCACTGCTTCCTATGGGCAGGCAGGTGTTCAGGCATGTCCAGGAAAACAGTTACTTGGGACGACAAACACTGCTGGTCTGAATGTTCCCTCTTCCTTTTTCTTCCCACATCTTTATAAAGTGTGAATGATGTCATATGGGAAGGAATATTCCTTTGATCAGCTGAGGTCAACTATCCAGGCTGTGTCTCCCCTAAGCTTTTTGTACAATCCCACTCTGCTTGATGGCAGAGTGGTGCGAGGAGCAGAGAAGGCCTTTACTGTTAAGCAACATCCAAAAACATTAGTGCACTATCAACTGTGTTCCCATTCCAAAACCAAAACATAGCACTATATCAGCTGCTAGTAAGGAAGCCAACTCCATTCTAGACAAAACTGCAGTAAGAGGATGAATAGGCTGTGCCCATACCCTACCACTGAATTGGCAGCTCAGCATATTCTACCCCAGTAGCACCAATCCAAATTCTTCTGAATGTCACTAAAGATCCAAGTAAACTAAAGCACCATGAACATCCTCATGGACCCTTATTTGTCACTTATGTATCACAACAGCCAAGCACTCTCACCCTCACAATATATTTTCCTTCATTTACAATGTATGGTCACCCACCAGAGACACAATGAACTCAGTAGCTCTGAAAAGCACAAGGTCACAAAAGAACTTAGTGAATTCTGTAGTCTATATTCAAATTTGCACTGCTGCCTTTAAAAATAGGAAATCTTCTACTTGTTAAAAATACCTCCATCTTGTGTAATTTCTATGAGGTTTTGACCTTCCTTGCAGAGAAACTGAAGAAGAAGATTACTTTTACTTTTACTTTTAACTTAATAAAAAACATCTAACTGGAACAAGTGCTTTTTATTGTAACAAGCTAGGACACTGAAAATCATCTTACAGAAATCATCATCATCTTATGTTGCTCCTGTTGCACATTTTGATTTCCTCATCAAATTATCAATGCAATATGATCATCTGGGGCCTATGAAGCAGCACACGTGTGAATTCCCATGCAGAAGTACACTTCATGCTGTGGTCCTGATATTGACATGCCTGCTGCTCCATGGTCCTACTGGCACAGAAAGGGCCATGGGAGCCCACAATAAATGATGATGTACTAGTGGTCAGTGGTACCACTCTGGTTTTAGTTTATTTATGGACAGTTCTATGGAGATGTGTCTTTATCAGGTTTCGGATGCTCAGATATGTCAGCAATATTAATACACAATAAGGTGTAGTGATAGGAGAGGGAAATGGGGAAAGTCGCAAGAATTTAAAGGAATTTCTCCCATTAAAGCTTAGCATCATGGGGAAACTCAACCTCAAATCCCTTGCTGATACTATGCTTTAAGCAACTCATTTCACAGAGCAGAATGTTCTTACAGACAATAAACAAAAGGTTATTAAAAAAAGTCTGATGCAGTAAAAAATCATTCTTTCTTATTATTTCTTACTAATGGGGATTTGAGGATTCTCCACCTCCCACAAGCCTCCCACAAGAGGCAGTCACAGCCCTGTCCTGTCCCACTGCAGTATGGATTATGGAGTATAGTTGGGAGAGATCAGCACAAGAGAAATTCAGAGAGGAGAAAATCAGTATACTTCTTTCCCAGGAAAAAAGTCACAACCCAGGCACACATATTGCAAGGCCTGCTGAATATATTAGATCAGGGAGAGCTTGGCTTTTTTCTTGAAGAAACAAGTCCCTTTAGCAAACTTGGTTAGTGGAACAGGTAAACTGAAAATGGTGACAAGAACAGCTGCATGGGGAAGGAGATGTGGGAACAGTATATGGTTATTTTCTGCCCGAGGATACTCTCATATACAAATATAAACTGCATATACAGATACAAACTGAATTCTGGCTTTACAAAAAATAATGAAAGCCTGTTTTCTAGAGCTGATTTGAGTACAGCAAGTTTTTATTGTTGATGCTCTGCTCCATAGTTTTCTGAGTGCTGTGCCTCACTCTTTGCCAGGACTCTGCAGGGGGATTGGCTGCAAATATACACACTCCATTAGACGCACATATCAGCATCCTTCCACCGGTGGGAAACCTTACATAGTCATTAGACCTGAAAAACCCTTAATTCCAGTGCATGAGTACCACAAGCTTTGAAAAAAAATGAATCTTCTTAAGTCTCATAATTTAGCAAATGTTTCTCACTAGCTGGCCATCTCCTCATCAAACAAAGTATCTGTTTGTGTTGCTGACAGTCACAATATTTAGCCAAACAAAAGAAAGAGAATTGTAACTAGTCATGTCTCCCTTAATGGTAGGATGTAAAAGCAATTTGCTTAATTCATTTGGGAGGTCACTGAACCACAACATTAAAGCTAATTTTACAACATTTATTTAATTGTATTGTTTGAAAACCCTCCCAGCTCTTCATCACCTTTGCTAGTGTCATTCCCCAGGCTCCCTGAGCATCCCTGCAGCACCTGTCTTCATATATTCTCATGGTCTAGTCTCTCTACTTTGTGCACACAGGAGAGAAATTAAGGGTACCAAGGGTGACAGTTGTAGCTGGAGATAAACTGAGCAACTGAGGGCAGGAAAGTGAGAAAAGAGAGGGTAGGGTTGAAGTTTCAAAATACAATATCTGGAGTCAGCAGCAGCCATGGAAGTTTCTGTTGAAGAGGAGGTTGCTGACTTCCCACACCCACCCCTTCTGCTCCCATGTCAAGGCAAACTCTAAGGGAGGAGGGGCAGCTCCTGTACACACCAACAGAGCTGTGCCAAAAGGCACCAATGTGTCTCTTACATGTTTTGAATCAGGAAATATCTACTCTTCTACCACCTGCTCTACCCCTCTCCTTTGCCAACAGCAGTCAGAAACTAATGTCTAATGCCTTCTCACAGAGGCTGGACAAACACCAGCACTTCACACTGTAACTTATTCTGCTGCGTGAATGGTATTTGTACATGGCTGTAGATTCCCATCCATTGCAATGACAAGGAAAGCTAGAGATGGATGTCACAGTGGAGAAGGAAAAGACAAAGAGGCAGATAACAGGGGCATGAAATGTGCTGCAGTGCCATCACAAGCTACAAGCCAGTACCAGATGTCTAGAGAAAATGCCGGCACTGAAGTCACGAAGCAGCAGGGCTCGAAGGACAAGCTTCCACCCACTCTCAGCAGCCAGGAATAAGCATTTGGATTTCTGCCATCTTTGCCCTTTACTTTCCATTTTAATTTAAATAAATTCATTCTGGGTTGTGTAACAGGATGTCAGGGTTTACCTATGGCTAGGGACCATCAGTCTGAATGGCAGAAAACACTGGCCAAGAAACATCAGCTCACCCACCAAGCAGCAGAACTCTCCTGCAGCCCTCATTCGTGTAGCATGCAGGTTTTCCTGCTCTGGTGCAAGCTGTCTTGTCCTCCGCTGGGGAAAGACAGCCAGCTAAGGGACATTTGTTATTGCAGCCTTCAGTTTTAATGCATCACACCCAGGAAACATAAAGCAGCAGTGCATGATTGCTCACTACCCCTTTTCACTGAGCTCTGGATGCATCACAACAAAAAAACAGGAAAACCGATGATGTACTGAAACTCACTCTGTGACCGTGTGGGGCTTTAAAACCAAATGTGCATTCAATTATACACACACAATTTCTCATTCAACTCCCAGTCTTCTAGGGTTGTACTTTGTGCCTCTGCAGCCGTGCCTTTGGCACAATGAATTTGTGCAGAGCCCACACTCACGCCTGGTCCATCTCCACCATTTGTCCTTTGGGCAAGGCAGGGAATTACTGCCCAGTGCAGAAAGTGATGCACTGCAGTTTGTTTATTTGGCTGCTGGCAGGAGAGGAAAAAGGCACCAATCTAGCCAGGGACCTGGGACTAATTCCTGTCCCTGAGCATGCGCAGTCAAATAGAAGCTTTTAGTCCTTCTACAGAAACAAGCCCTTTTGCAAAAATCTCCCTCCAGCTTTTCTGCAGCCCCTCCTAAGTACAAGGTGCCCCAGACCAATGGTTGTTCCTCTGGGAGCCTGCTGATAACAGGTTGCCCAGAGAGGAGGTAGATGTCCCATCCTTGGAAACACTTAAAATCAGGTTGGAAGAGGCTCTGAGCAACCTGGTCTGGTTGAATATGTCTTTGTTCATTTCAGGGAGCTGGACAAGGTGACTTTTAAAAGTTATTTCCAATCCAAAGTATACTATGGTTCTATGATCGTAAGAGGCAGGGGCCATGCCTAACTAGAGGTAGTACTTCAGGCTTCTTGTCCTGCAGCTACAGATCATGGGAACAGTGTGATTTCTAACCTCAGGGCAGGCTACACATCCTAATGCTTCAGCAACCTGCTTGAGGACTTCCACATCTTATCCTAGGGAACACTGGAGGAGTGTTCAGGGGTGAGTGCATGCACATCATTCTGGTGTGTGACCATCAAGCCTGGAAACATGACAGACTGTCAGGGGAGGTAGACCAGGAAGATTGCACTGGCTTCCCAAGGTGCATATCCAGATTTTGACAAAGGTCACCTACAACTAGACTTAATTTTATCTCATATCTACATCAGAGGTACCATGAGTTAACAGTTCATATTCACCTAGCCAGTAGTGTGCATCTTTACCCTTTACTTTCCAGCGAAGGTCTCATACCTGAGGTAGGGTCCATTCACCTGCAATAGCACAATAGCCCTGCAGACAAAGGTACACTTGTTTCTATATGAGGGGGTGTGTGTGTGTATATAAATAAGTATAAAATTTCAGCATTATTCTGCAGACTCCATATGTCCCTGCAAGGAGGTGTTTGGTGAATGGTATATTTCTAAGTTTTCTCTCTCTCCTAGAATAAACATTTCAGACTGCTTTCTCCAGGTGCCAGTTTGCTGTTTTCAGACATGAGTCCTGTTTGCTTTCTGGCTCACATTTTCTTCTTTTTGTTATTGCATTAGTAGGGGAATGCAATACTTTCTGATTATCACGTGGAAATCTGACTTTTTAAACCTTGAAATGTTTGTTTTTAATTACAATTAAAGATGTAAAAGAAGATGATACTCCAGTCTCTTTGACATTCCTTGCTGCTTGATTCACTGCTGTTAATCACTACACATTGTTTGTAATTTCTCAGCCAATTTTCAGTTAATAAGAAGCTGCAAACTGCTCATATAAAAGCCAGTCTGAATTACTTCTGCAAGCAAGATTTCCTCAGATGATCAGCCTATCTCAGTTCTTACATAACCTGGCTGAGTCTGGTAGATTTATCCTAAAGATGAATTTTAACAAGTGAATCAAATGCCAGAGACTCCAGCAAATCCTCACAATCTGGCATTTCTGGGAATAAGATGGGCACACACACACCCCAATGTGGGCATCTGCTTGTGCTGACTGTGGCCATTTCTAGGGGCAGCTGCTGCTGCTGCTGCTTGTCAAACCTGGTACCTCTTCTTCTTTTGGTCATTCTCCATCTGACCAGACAGAGCTCATAAACAGTTGTGCTGCTGACCATGCAGGAGAGGAGGGCAACATGTGCTTTCCCACATGCCCAGAGTGCTGGCCATCTTTCCCATTCTGCCAAAAAAAGCCAATCTCAAAATCAGATGCTCACCTGTGGTAGTATTGGTCTCATAAAACCAGTCTGGACTCTGCTGCTGTTCACAACATTTCTCCCTACTGTCCCCATTGCCCATACTAATATTTGACTTGCAACTGAACATGGGGCTACCCTAACAACATAAATTTACAAGATTATTCTTTTCCATCTTGGACAATGAAGATCCAGGGAATCACAGAGTGACCAACACTGTTCATCAGGCTGTTGTTTATCACACTGTTGTCTCCATGGAGTGGAGGCTACAAGACATATTTTCAGGGCATTCCTTTCCTGGACTGTTTCTTTTCTGCCTTATTTTTCTGAGTCTTTGTTCTGCCTCAATATCCTTCCCCCTCCCAGAGAAAGGCATGCACCCACTCCAAACCCAAAACCACTATCTGATTCTCCTCAACACTCAGATTTTATTTTATTTCTGCTTTTCCAGTTTGCCTATGGCAATAGATGTTTCTTTTCTGAGAGGGGAGTTGAGGGGGGGAAGGATGACCAGCTCTCACTCAAGCAGAGCATGGGAGTTTAAAAGACTATGGGTGCTAGTGTGATGTGGTTTTCAACTTCTGCATCACCAAAACCAGAGCTGTAACCTGAGATCAGCCGTGGAAAAAGAGCTACATGAGGAGGGGCTGCAGTGAGCACTCTTGGACTTCTACCCCCTTTCATTGGAGATGCTTTGAAGCCTCCTCGGTCCCTGCCTGAGCCATACCACTGTCCACATTCCTCACTGGCCCAAGTCCATAGGCTCTGCATCCCCAGACAAGCCCTCAGCCCTGTCTATGTTGGGGCCTAAAATCCCAAAATTCATATACTAATGACACCAAATTAAGACTCATAGACAAGTCTCTATGGTAACTGTAGATAACACAATAATTAGAGATACCTCTGTCCATGCTTCTATATGTAGAAGCAGCAGCTTGCTTTGCTCAGGTTTATTTAATCTAATAACTAGTGTATTAATAATAAGCAAAAGAAAAAAAATCACTGGAAATGTGGTAGATGCAAACATCCTTCAGGAAAAAATAGCAGGTGGGGTGGAATCACTCCACCAGCATGTGTTCTTTTATAAAAATTCACAAGCTTGGAGCAAATCTTAGCCCCATGTAGTTTTTTTTTAAGATGCACTCGTTACATATCATTACAGAATTCATAATTAGAAGAAAAGTTCTTCAACAGTCTAATTCCTTTCTTGCGTAAGTGACCTATTTCAATCAGTTTATTTACTTGTTGAAAAAGTACCTGTCATCTTAGCACATTTCCCATTGCCCTCTTCTTATAGGAAGCTAAGGATCATGCATGTTTTTCTAAATTAACATACTGAAATCTGCTACTTTTTTAGAAGTCATATACTCCTTTGATAAGAAATCCTGCCAATGAACATCAAGGGACTGAAGTATCCCTGACACTTAGTGATAAACCAGGGTTAGACAGAAGAAAAAACAGCATGCCATTGAAACTGCACTGGAAAGTTTAGCCCAGGAACATTGTATGACTCAGATCAGACACAACCCAGGATACTGGGATATAATGTCCTAGTTAAAGACAGTTTGGAACCTCAGTACTGATTACCATTGAATGATATCCAGTAACAAGACCTATGAGAAAGTGACTGTATGTAACAAGAGATAACCTTCCTGCAGGCTCCAGCCATTTGTTTGAGATGATATCTAAATTATTTTCTGTGCCTTGTTTGGCAGAATATTTAGGGATACTTGAACAGCAAATAACTCCATTGTTACCACTCTCATTGTTTTCAAGACATTTTCACTCAAAGGTACTGGGAGGCAGTGAACTAATGTTAATAAATAAAACTCCAGCAGAAACCCATAGCAAACTGTCATTCTGGGGAGGCAGCTGAAGAACAGAGAAAAGTACTATTATTTCTGATGGGGTTGAGGATTTGCTGTGGTTCTGGAAATCAATCTTTAAAGACTGATATTAATCTCCAAGGCTGTGAAACTCATCCACGAGCACTGGCTGGATTTCTGTTCAACAGTCACTCCAGATTTCATGGCTATTCTTGACACTGCAAATCCCTGGCATGAAGGATCTGCATTTCTGAAAAAATTAAATCACATTATTTGACAACTAGCAGCTGGAATTTGGGGGTAATGTTGAAAAGCTAACCCTAGTCAACCTGCAAAAAAGGTCATACAAGAGCTCAGTGACTGGAGCTGGAAGCCCTGAGTGGCAGGCAATGCTCACATGCCATTCTCCATGGCCCGTGGTATGAAAATACAGGCAGATAAGTGATGGAGATATGACTGAATAGGATATTCTACACAAATGCAAAGTGATTTAATCCAAACACTAGTGTGTTAACAATAAGCAAAAGAGAGAAAAAAATTTTAAAATTTTAAAATCTCTTTTCTGGCCAAGATACAGAAATGAGAAGAACTTGCGCTATTGCTGTCACTACTCCTATTGGTACATTTGCAAATATATATTTATACTTGAAAAATACCTTGTTTACATTATAAAGAGCACTCCCTTAATGAAATACTTTCTTTATTCATGTTATTGTCACTTTAAGCCCTACCATATCCTTACTTTAATTACTTTCTCTTAAGGAGCTTTGCTTGCATGAATTATATAGGAGCCCTTTAAGAGAATATTAGCAAACTCTAAATCAGCAGCTCATAGCTACCCTTCCTTTGGACACTGAAACAGCATGTTAGCATCACTACATTTTGCAGCAACAGACACACACTGTCACCTCTGCAGTGCTAGAAGTATTTTTCTATCCCTTCTTATCTCAGCTCCTCTCACTCATTCAGTTCCTCCTTGCCCTCCTCTTCACCCCACTGCTCCATTGCTTGTCTGCCCTATTGCTCAAACACCCCTCTGCAGACCTCTTCTCTTCATAAAAATGATTTAATGAAAACTGGCAGCATCTTAAAGGTCTGCCTCTATGTCAGACATCTCCATGGACTGGGGTGTAAGAAAAAGCTGCAAGACAAATGATCAGAAAGGTTTATTTAATTACTTGGCTGAAAGCATAGCTATGAGCTGTAGTGTTACGTGCTCATAATTCTGAAAACTCAGCTATGTGAATGCCTGTGAAACCTAATCTACTCCCATTTTCCTTCACATTCCTGGTGTGGCAGTCAATGTCAGTGGGGAAGGAGAAGGCTTAGAAAGGACCTCCCATTCTCCTGGCTCTGCAGTGCTTTCTGGCAATGCACCAGTGCAAAACAGAGCTGCTGGGTAGGAAGGATAAGAAAGTTTGGAGGTCCTGAGAGGAGAGCAGACGAGACACACAGCAGCTGTGGTCCTGCAGCTTTTGGGTAAGGGCTGACAGAGAGAGGTACTCACAGCATCTCCGAAACAATCCTGTGTCACATCTTTGTTGCAGTATGGGCACAGGCCATAAAGGGTTAACAGCTGCTCAGCTCAGGGCCTGAGAAAAATCCTATCAAGCCACCTGAGGCCTTGGAGCTTGTTTGTGAATCCATTGTTTTGGGAAAGAGTCCTCTATGCGATGGGAACTAAGTAGGAGTCAAGAATGGGCAAGGTAAACAACGGCCTTGTGTGTTGGCAGAAGAACTCTAAGAGGAGGGTCTGACATTAATGCAAGAATGTAACCTGTAACCAATCAGTATGTTAGTAGCATTGATAAGTAGCCATCACTGTATATAAGCTTGTCTCATGCTCTCAATAAACGGATTCTGGCAGATCATATTGATCGTGGAGGTCAGCCCCTTCTTACACCAATCGTCGTATTACTTTACATCTTCTATCCCAAAGGAAGTCAGAAGCAGATAACAGGAAGAAACGGGTTGGAAGTGGGGAGAGAAGGGAGAGTACAAGAGATCCCTGTCCCTTTTCCACACAGGCTTGCCAATGTTTTCACATTGAAGAACTCATTGGTACAAGACTATGTTTCTCTTTTTCTCTTTTTTGTTTTTTCACTTTCTCTTCATATCACCATCATTAAGGACCTGAAGGCTTTCTAAGTCTAACAAATGCCACCTCTTGGCACAACTAGTGGGTGCAATATAATTACTGAGAGAGTTGCTACCATTCAAGCAGCACTGATAATAGGGAAGAGTGGGTGTATCAGATGTAATTTATGGCCCTCACTGCTCTAGTAAGCTGTTTTTTCCTATTTGAACTAGTTGAACAAGTCACTTTTTTTCAATATGGAGCAAAGTATTCTCCTAAATTATAGGTCATCTCTGCAAAATTCAAAACAACTAAGGGAATGAGGTAAGAAGATCTTCATCAATGTTAATTTGTGTACCAAAAGCAGTGAAAAATTATTTATTATCTCTATGATTTGCCTTCCTACAGGTATGATCATCAAGTGCTAACACAGGTAAGTACATAAGAAGACGCTGGTGCTATTTTATGTTGGAGCATCAGCTGCTGAAGTTTTCCAGTGATGTATTAATATGTAGACTATTCAGACTACTGTTTCACCAGTTATAATGACACAAAGCTGTAATTAAAACATTCCAATTGTATATTTGCAAATACATATCTAATGCAGGGAAATGCATTTAACACACACTAAATCTGGATGCAGCATTGCCATTCTTATTGGTAGCTTAATTAAACATAAGTCAAGACATTGAGAGAATTGACCCCAGCCATGTTCTGTTTCCCTTTAAATATTTGAAAGGCAGCCTTCTGCTTAAAAAAACTTGGGGTTTTTTCAGAAATAAAAGCCAAACTCTAATTTCTTAGCTGTCTTGACATGGTGATGACAGCTCCATAAACCCATGTAATTATAGAAAATTGGGTTCTGATGTTTGATCCTGAACATGCCATTGAAAAAATTATTATGGAACAATTTTTAAAAGCTGACTTGCAGTGGCTGGTGGACATATTTATCATGCTGTTTCTTCACAAGCCACCAAAGATCAAATACAAAAATGTCCCTGGAGCTGTCTTTCAGATGAGAGTCCAGACAACCTTGAACAAGTCTTTGGGCTGCACATATTCATATGCCATTTGCCTGGCAAATCTGAGTTTGTGGCCCATGCACTTCTACAGCCTTCAGTAAATACGTTGGGGCCACAGCTGAAGGTTACAGCCAGAGAAGTACCTGTCTGCTTGGGTAAACTGGATGCATCCTAGTAAACACAGGCAAGTGCATAAAATGATCTTCAATTTGGGAAAACCTCTGTTTTGGTCAAAATGAAATTCACATGAATAATTTACTGCTCTTGAGATGTATAAAATTATAGCCTTCTCCTCCATAGCATTTAAGAAAATCTAATTTCTTTGAACACAAGAAATCAGGCACTTGATTGAACCCATCCTTCACTGCACAGGGAAAGCAGTAACAGACCTTAATGTCAAATAAATGCATTGAGAATTGCCAATCTTTGATTTAGAACAGCTTTTCTCTTGTAATTGAATTGTGTCCCAACATAATCAGGTTACTTTTTGCATTTTATTGAGACTCTAAGGACAACAAACACCTCTTCAGTAGCAGGGCTACAGCACTGGTTCCATCCCGCTCACAGAATCAGAGAAAATGTTGCTTTGGCTGGCAGTGATGGAGTACTTAGCCTTCCTTCTCCTTCTCCATGTGCCAAGAGCACTGCCAGGGCTGTGCCAGCACTGCTGAGGAGAGTATTATTTCTGCTATCCATCCAGCTTGAGAAAGGCAGTTCCATCTGACTCTCCTTCAGAAACTTCTTCTGAAGAGTAAGTGCAACATTGAGGAGATGGAGTAGAGGAGAGCTATTGCAGTGCCAAAGCATCTAAGACTGGCCTGCTAAGTGGATATGAAAGATCCCTGCTGGGAGATTTAGATCTTCAGAGACTGTCCTAAAATTTGGTTGAAATAACTTTCTGTAATACTTTAATATTAAGAAGATTTATGCATTTATTTTCAAAAAATCCTTCCGCATGAAAAATCTCTTATACCTTAGTGACTGCATATCAGGAAACTGTCCTCCAGCTCTGAGGTCCCACCCTTGTCTCTGAGAAAGGAGTTTTGCAGGAATACTGAGTCAGTAATCCCAGCACAAAATGGGGCTGTTTTGTTTTTCTCCATAGGAACAAAAAGGGGAGAAAAAAGAGAGTCTGAGGAAGAGAGAAGAAACACTGGAAAGCAACAATAGATGTCATTTTTAGCAGAATTCAAAGGAACAAATAACATTAAGCAGATTAACTGCATCAGAGGAGATACAAGGAAAATGGAAAATAAAAAGTGCCATTGTACAAACCCTTTTTCCTCTGATGTTAAAAATAGTGACTGTAAGTACAGTCTCTTCAGGGCAATAGGAACGCTATATGCTCAGTGCTTCTGACAATCCAACAGACATAAAGAACCTACACAGATCTTTTCCATTGCACCTTTCCACATCATCTGCCCTTCCTTACTTCCCCCACCATGAATACCTGGTGATAAATACCTCAGTGTTGTGCAGAAAATAGCCAAAACTTTTCACTAGCAGAGACCAGGCTTTCTGAACTAATCCCCTCTTTGTCCTCATCCCCAGGTCCCCTCCCCTGGTGCCACCAGCTCCTGCATTGCTACCACGGTTTGCAGACAGAGAGGGGGCTTCCCAGGACAGCCATCCCAGATACTTTATTTCAGATCCTGAAAGTTCCTGCAGAGCATTCCTCATCAACAGCACCCTGGCATGCACCTTTCCTTCCAAACTCCACTGATGCAAAGGTATGCCAATTCTTTTAGTTAAAAGATAAATTCATCCTTTTCTCTATGGATTATGGCAATACTGATTTCTCAGTCAGCCAACATGTCTTCATTATAAATTTCATCACATTCAGCTTCCTTTTGCTGGCCACTGGTGAGGTTATTCTTCTGTCAGTTGTGTCCAGTCCAGGCTTGGGACTGAATGCACCACTTTTCTATTTTTAAAAGGCATCAGGGATTCCATAGAAACCAACAAGATTTTTGCTTCAACACTGATTTGTTGTTTTAACAGAGATTCAACAAAACTTTCCTCTCTCAGAGGCCAGTAGTAGATATAATAGTAAAAAAATCTACCTTTGTCAAAGAATGAAATGTCACCAATCCAGATATGGACTTCTGAAAGAAGTGCCAGGCAGAAGGACTGACTGCAATGTGTCTGTGATCACATCCAGTGTCTCCTTCAAACCTGTGTCTTACATGAACAGGTAAAAGTGATACAGTATACTTAGGGAGAAAGGGATGGGGACAAGAAAAATAAAACAGTAAAATAAAATTTTAAAGAAGAGAATAAGGTGGCAGCTTCCGTTGTCAGTGCAAAGCTTCCCTTATGTAAAAGACATCTGTAAAGAGTTCAGAAGTTTCCACAAAGATCCCTACAAATCTAATTCTTACATAGCTGCAGAAGCAGTTTAAATCTTCTTTCAGTCTTTTCATTTCCCTGAACTAGATCCAGATTAAAATCAATCCCTCCAAAGAAAAAGAAAATCTAAGCACCTATTAAATCTCTTCCCTCTAATAAATATCTGTATTTGTATCAGGTGTCCTCAGCTTCTCTAATCCTTGCACTTCAGCATGCCATTCAATAATTTTTTAAATGGTAACTTCCTAAGAGATTAAATTAAGATTTATCCTTTGGTATATATTCCTCTTTGCAGGAATGATAAGCTTCTGGTGCTCTCTTGAGGGTGCATAGAGGTCAAAGCAATCGTAACTGATCCTGTGCTCATTTAACTCCTACGAAGACTCTTCTCTAATGTTTGCTGACTGCACACACTGATACTCCATGTAAGTCAGCAGAAGTAAAGCTACCCAATGCTTTAAATCTACTGAACCAGATGGCCTTGTCTCTCTGCACAAGATGATTTCCAGTGATGTGCAATGCAGCAGCAGCACGTTGTACCTCCCCTGCCCAGGGAACCATGCCATAGCCCCTGTCCAGGGACTGCGCAGGCAGAGATGCCACCTTTGCTCTTGCTTATCATTTAGCAGTGTCCTATGTTGCTATAAACCCCCCTAAGCTCATTCTGCAGAGGCATTTTTACCTATTCTATAGGCTGACTTTGTCAAAAAAAAAAAAAAGGCCATGGTGGAATTGGCAATAACTTGGTACAGCTTTTTAACTGCAAACTACATTGCAGAAATTAAAGAATTCCTGATTCTTTCATGCTAAATATTCTTGTATTCATTACACTTTTATTTGATTGTGGTACTTGATTCTTTGAAATTGCCTGGGCAAAAATAATAGTTTAGCTCAATGCTCTTTCCTTACAAGTAAATAATATTAAAATATTTGCCTCTTCATTCTCAGTGGATCCAGGGGACTGTAAAGAACAAATTATTTTAGAAGACTGCACAACTGATATGATTTTGTCTCATCAGTCCTCATACCAATTAAATTTTCCGTATCCCAAGCAGCAAGCTTTAAAAACTTGAGCTGCTGTATACTCAAAAATAAAGAGATTTTTTTAATTAGCCATGACATACCCAGCAGTGTCTGTCTGCTGGCATGGAGGAAGCTGCCTAGCAACAAGGCAAAAAAATCCTCCAGTGGATCACAAAGAGTCTGTTAAAAATGGTAATCTCTCCCATAGAAAAGCAGAGATGATTTCAATTAAGGACAGTGATTCTTAACTTGTTATTTATATGCAGTGAACTAAAATAACATTCAGAAAGTACAAATACAATGTGAAAGGCCATGCATAATTACTTAAATCTTTATTTTACAGTACGTATTTTACAGTACATCCGCCTCTATGACCCTTTCGTTCTGCAAAAAGCATTTCTTGTAATGGCAAAAAACATTCCAGCTAGGTCACAACTATTCTGGGTTCATACAAGGCATGAATCTCAGCAAAGAGGGCTGGAATAGGCTGAGGGAGTTATTTAGTCCATCCCTAACACTGTGTTGGGATAAATTATGCATAAATCATTTCTGATCAATAATACTTCACCTGTTTCCCAAAACCTCAAAACCCAAACAGTAGACAATCACCCTTGGTACTCTGCTTGATTGCCTGGCTCTTCAAGCAATGAGAAAATACTGGGAAACCTCTAACTTAAACCTCCTTTGCTCCAGTCCCACGTGCTGTAATGGTGCAGACATAAAGAACAATGCACTTGGTTTTTTTAGCAATTTCTGACGTACTTCGAAAATGGCTATCATGTGTCAGTCTTCTGTGGAGTAAATAACTCCATCTTTTTTCAGGCTTTTCTTATATAGCTCATACATCTTCACTGAACTGCTTCTTATTTATTTTGGACTCTTTCCCCAACATTTTACACTCCTTCTTGCCTTATATAATGAACAAAATCACTGTCCCAGTCCAATGCAGTAATAGCTGTAGGTCTGCAGTCACTACCTCTTCAGGCATTGTAGGAGTGAAATGAGCTTTCTCATGCCTTTCCTGTGCTTCCCTGGGTTCACCACCTTTTTGAAGCTGGTGCTGTTCATGTTATCGATTAATAATCACCACAGGAGTTTCTACAAAAAACTGCATCTGAAAATGAGGACCCAGCAAAGGCTAGAGGTGCCTGGGCAAAGCTGACCCTCTCCTTGTGCCAAAAGCCCATTTCACACCAGCAAAGGCCAAACACTGGGTTGGAGGCAACAGGCCCCTGTGTGAGCTCTTGCCTCCAGCTCTGCAGTTTGATCTGGTCAATCAGTGAAATGTGCTAAACTTGACAGCATTACGGCTGGCTTTGCATCTGCTCTGGACACTTTATTCTCCAGATAATGGGCAATATTTCTCTGCAGATGGACCCCTGTAGTCCAAATGGGACACAACTCTCCCACTTCAGTCCAAGACAAAGTGCCAGGAAACCATGGTGGCCCTTGGCCACTCTCAACAGCAGTGGCTGCAGGCAGCTACACTCAAAACCTGGCCTATGTGGATCACAAGGGAAAATGTACCATCTCTTTCAAATTTTGATCTCCTCAAAGGACTAACTTATTAAAGAGTCACAATTGAATGTCTCTAGGTATGGCATCCTGGCAAAACAAATTCACCAGTCCCCCTTTAGGAACAATGAGTCACTTTTTTTGATGAAATAATAAAAGGACTCATCCTTTTATTATAATAAAAAGAGTCATCCAGTGGATTGAATTAGCATAAACATTTGTCCTCACCTGGCAAAGCAACTAGCAATGAGGAAAAGCATCCAAGAAAGGCATATAGAATAGATAACCTCAGTACCTGGGGTCAAATCACTGAGAAAATATTCCCTGCACTGTACATTGTGAAACCTAGTCTTTTAAAATGTGCACTTCCAAATTCAGAATGAAATGTCAAAGGAGCAACTTTAATGCTGTTGACCAGATGTTTGCAATTATTTGATATTCTTAACAATTACCTTACAACAATTAATTCTGTGCTTTGAAGAGGGATATCACTATGAAAAATCTTATTACTGGTCTAATAATAAATGGAATTCACTGTTAAGTCTGGCAAATCAGGGTCCTCCTAGCTCCTACACAGCTTGTGCATAACTACTCTGTGGCTGCAAAGTTTGCATTATCACATGTGAAGTTAACTTTCTTACAGATATCCTAATTTATCAGGGGTTCTTCACAAACACATAAGAATACATGAATATATGTATTTTTAATCACATTAGGTATTCAGTTTTCATTAAAAAAGCTTCCACTAGAAATTTTTTTTTCATCACTATTCCTTTTTGACTATTAGTATGACTGCTTTCTTACCTTATAAGCTTTTATTCCTCTCTTTTTCATTCAGGTAGTGGGGTTTTGACTGTGGCAGACTCTAGAAGCAATGAGAAAATTTATCCATTCTTAAAGGTCAGACAAATCCACTGCAACTCAGACTAATCAATGCATTCTGAACCTTTAAATT
Organism: Turnix velox; assembly: GCA_013400935.1. Lineage (NCBI taxonomy): Eukaryota > Metazoa > Chordata > Aves > Charadriiformes > Turnicidae > Turnix > Turnix velox. The sequence goes on along the minus strand of VZTY01030637.1, from coordinate 187,211 downwards.
TGATCACAAAAGGCAAATCTTTCCTGTCATTTCTCCTTTCCAGGTGACTTCCAACCTGATTCTGCTAGCTTCTTTGTATTAAGCAAAGAGGGTATTTTGGGGTTTTTTTAAGGCAGCTTAACTACCACAGTTCTTGTGTCTGCATATTTATTATGGCAAGGGGAGGCTGTATACTCAGGGGCATTCCTTTTGTTGCTGGCAACATAATAGCATTTGCTTAATTGCGTTTTATTAATGCTAATATACCCAGAGGCTCAGACTCTGCCTGCACATTTTTGTAAATTGAATTAAGAGAAGAATGAATCAGAGTTAAAAGACAGCTGATTAATTTTATTCACTTGCTTAAGGGGGTTAAAGCCAAATGGTCTCCACATCTATTTTTCTTCAGAGAACAGACTTTATAGCCACGGGGCTAAGAGAAACCTGTCAGTAAGCCATTTTCATTACTGTGTGTCAAGGAGAGCTATTTAAAGCATTAAAAGGAGTGGACATTAGGGAGAGGTGCTCACCCCTTGCTCTGCACAAATCACAAATTCATACAGGCATAGTCTCTCCTGCCTGCTGCTGAGATCAGAGAGTTTTCATAAAGCATTTTTAAATGAAGCTTTCAGAGCACCCCCCTGGAGTTTGGTGCTCTAGACAGGCAAGGACATAGGCACAGTGCAAATCTGCTAAAAAGGGACATTTCAATCCACCTTATTAGCAGGTTTGCCCTGTAATTTAAAGGCCATTATTGCAGTATTTAATAGGCTTTCAGCTATGCACAGTAGAAATCAGTTCCAGAGACAGATTTCTCATTTGGAGATAAACATAACTCATTAGAGAAACCTCTGCTGGATGCATATTTGTACAAAGTCTGGGCTGAACTACAGGCACAAATGCAGCAATATTCAGTAGCAAAACAAAGTTATTTACCACTTATTCAGAAGGGTCTTTTCTCAATAAACTCTCTGTAAGAATGTGTTGGGCATTTCTGACAATCCTCCTTTGAATTATTACTTCACAACTTCTTATTCAAAACTGTGAAGACAGAAAAGATTGCAAAGTAAAAATCTCAAAGATAGAAGGGTGCTTAAGATGTACGCAAAAGTAGATAGCCCAAGCCCCTCCATGCAAGCAGGAGGCACAGCAGAGAACCTTTATCATGACTAGGGCATTATGTCAGGATCAGGATCTGAAGATTTGTCCATCTGTTTGTTAGTGAGGGAGATGGGAAGGAAAAATCCCAATCTGGAAGTAAAGGATTTCCACTGTGCTGGGTTGTTTTGCCATGGGATGGGTTGGAAAAGGCTCCCAGTCAGCATAGATCATCTCCACTGAAATGACCATGGCCTATGCTCTCAGGTCACCTTGCAGTTCCTCTTCTGGTTAATCCTGAAACCTCAAATGTCCCCAGCCCCCTCTTCCCACAGCTAATGGATAATAAAAATAATCTATGGGGAGGAAATGTGTAATTTGTGAGCATAAAGGAAATTATTATTAGGTTCTCCAAATGACTTGTATGGCTTTTTGCAGACTTTTCCACGTGCTGTGTTTCAGAAAACAAGACATATGTACCCCCATATGTGCTTCTCCCTTGCTTGTACTTGGCAAACGCTGTGCTGCATCCCAGCCCATGAGACACCTTTGTGTGCCATTGACATAATGAGCAAAGCTGTCACCAAGTCAACAGCCACCTTGAAATGTGGGAAATTTGTGTTGCAGATCTACAGGTAAAGGTGGCAAGATCCTCCTTTTGGCATCCTTTGTGAATGTGTCACCAACATAACATCCTGCTGGAGTTTTTCACTCTACTTGAAAATTCATGGTGTCTACCAAGCTCCAGATAAGTTTTTTGGCTTAGTAGGACATGAGCTCTCATACCATCCTGGGCATCCACACCATACCATGGGCATCTTGTACATCCATAAATAAATGATGTTAGCCAAACTGCAGCCTAAGACACTTAATTTTGGATCTCCCCCAACATTTTGCCTCTTGTCTTTCACTGTTGTTCCTCTATTACAAAGGCAGTGTTCAACTTTCTGTTGCTAAATGAGAGTGAACTCCTCCAGCAGAAGAAGGGGTCAGGGCTATTTGACAAAACTGTTTCATTTGTAGGGGTACTCCAGCACTTCATCAGAGCTTTTGTTTCCCCCTCGTTGTGAAGAAAACAAATCCAAACACAGTCACAGTCAGGTTCAAAATTGTGTGTGTGCAGTTTTGTCTCTGTCACATTGCATCCTTCAAGGATGGAAAACCCTCCAAGCCTGTTGCTGCTGGATGGGAAGCAGGCTTTCTTCCACCTGCCACTCAGCCTGTTGCAGACCACAGCAGACCACTGTATTTGTAGGATGAGCAGGACTCTGGACACTCACAGAAATGCATAGAATGTGATTCTCCAAGGAGGCACAAATTGCTTTCCAGTGTTCTTCCAGGCTGGGGGAGGCAGAGATGAAAGTGGAGAGTTTTTGCAGAAGACTCCTCATTTTAGCAATTTGCTTTATGTCCATAGTAGCTAATACAGTCATTTTCTGTCATAATATACAATGCAGAATGAGGACTTAAGAGGTTAAAAGTCCCATTTTCAAGATTACAGCAGAAACAGTCAATTTTCAAAGAGCTGTCTGCAGTGCAAGGCAGACAGCCCTGGGCCAGGCAGACTCCTGGCCAGTGAGCCATGTTGAGCCAGGCTGAAGTAGACATTGCTCCTTTGATCTCAGTGAGGGACGTTCCTCCTTGCACTCCAGCTGAGTCTGGTCTACAGTGCCCAAAGCCCTTCAGGAGCCCACCAGCAGCCTGAGAGGACTTCCCAGGCCCCTCTGGAGACCCCCGCAGATGCATTCACAAGGGGAGCCTCACTTCTGATCTTGCACTGTCAGAAAGAGAGGAATAGCTGTCATTTAAAAATAGAAATTAAGTTTTTATGAGGTCCAGGCACACATCTCCTGTTTGCTTGCTTAAATTACTTCCAGCTGAAGAGACAGTCCCTCCAACGGCTCTTGACTGATAGAAGCATCATGCTGTGAAGGCCATGTGAGCTTTGGCAGTGTTCAAAATGATTCTTCAAAACTAACACAGAATTGCTGCCTCGTGAGTACAGCCTAAGGCAGTCCCTTTGCAAAGAGAAAAATGTGTCACCTTGCACACTTAGAGCACTTGATGCTGCTCAAAGAAATCACAGAGCACATGTGTTTGCCAAGCACTGCTGTGCTCTCCATCAGATCACACCAGAGCAGCCAGTCACACTCTTCAGAAGGGTCTATCCCATGCATTAGAGATGTTGCTTATGGCAGAGGCTGACAAAATCGAAACAATCAGTGAAACAGCTGCCTCCCTGAGTTTACATTAGCTGAACTGCAGTCTTGACAGTGAGTTTTCAAGTCTTACAAGACCACACTGTCTGTGGTTGAGGGCTGTGGATCCAGGGACAGCTTGCTCATTCAGCATGTTGTTGCACCATTAGAAGAACACGAGAAATAGTGCAAGATCCAGCTTTAGATGTCCATATATGTGTAACATGTTAGCAGTGTCTTAGTCTTTAATGAAACTTCATGAATGGGCCCTTGAGACCTAAAAGAACTACAAAAGGAGTATAAATTCTTTTCAGCTAATGTACTGAGGTATTTATGTCATCGGGGAGATGATAAGTACTGTAACCTTCATTTGCTCATCACATTAATAATACACTGTGATATGCAGTATCATAAATTCACTGTGAAAAATGCTCAATCTACACTGGAAAGCACCTTGTCTGCTTTTGGCATTGTAAGAGAATAATATTATGAAAATAAATTTTGCACAGTTATTTTTAATGTTAAGTTTCAAAAATTAGATTTTACTTCTACCAACAAAGCCTAGGCTCAGATGAAATATCACCCCTACTCATTCAGACCTGAAGAGGCTTTGAGTAACTTGCTCAAGTGTAAGATGTCCTTGCTTACTAGAGAGGGGTTGCACTGGATGACCTTTGAAGATCTCTTCCAACCCAATACATGCTCTGATTCTATTCTCAGAGTATATTCTGAGTATCTCAGAGTATATAGAATATATATATTCTATACTCTGATTCTGAGTACTTACTAACTGTGTATGTACAGGTCAGTTATGCTAGTAACTAAAATGAAATATGACTATAATTACAGACAGAATATATTTAGATTTTCAAAATTTTGCAGGTACAAGAGAACTTCTTTGTGTTGTTATGAGCAAGCAACTGATTTTATTGTTTACAGCATATATTTAATGGCTTTCACCCACAAACTGGTAAGAAGGAACTTCAGAGATGAGAACTAGCTCTCAACACTTTGCGAAATGTCTGAGAGAGTCTAGTTCTTCCTTGTCACCGGAAAACTCCTCTTCACAAGTGATGCTACACACTGATCCATGATGATTGTTCATGGAAAATTGTTCTCACTCTGAAATACCCTTGACATTGTATAAGAAAGTAGGGGACTTGTTTCTTCTGAAAGTCAATTAGATTAACATTATGGGAAGGTAAAGAAACAATTTACCTACCTCAGTCTGAAGGCTGACAAAATATTTCCTAGTGTTAGAGATACATGCATTCAGCTCTAGTGTTTTCTCCTTTTTTTCTAGAACCTACACAGCTTTCAGCCTTTAGACATGATCCTCAGCTTAGAGTGGTCATGCCTTCAAGACACATCCTGACATAACACTTTTTTTCCCAGGTTTTCTGGCCAGGTTCAAGATCTCCCGTGATGCAACAACAACTCAAAATTCACCATCGGAATTACGTGATGGTTAAATTCTTTTTTCCAGTGTTATTGGCAACCTTCATTTGTCTTCAGATATTACTCTGTCTTGGGCATGCCAAGATCAAGCCTTTGCCTGACCAGATAAAATACCAGATAATACCAGAAAATACCAGATAACGTTCTGAATATATTGCCTTGTTCCAGCACTTGAATCAGCAGAGTATTCCATATGAAAGTAGGAATTTGGGCCCTTCACATTAGACTGCTCTTTCCAAATGTTGTCTGAAAATATTTGATTCCATTGTGAGGACAGGAAATGCTGAAAGCATTTTCATTAGCAGCTTGTTTAGGATTTCCTCCATGAGCTGTGCTCAGGTAAAAAGATGTAGTGGTTATTGTTTCTCATTATCACTATGTAGAAAAGACCATAGACGAGAAGCCCATCACACTCAGGCTTTAGAGTAGACCTGTTGGTGAGAGGGTCACAAATAGCAGACAGACTTGAGAAATCCAACAATATTCATGTTCTGACATCTTAAACTGTCAACAACATCCCAAGTGTGGAGAAACTGAGAAAGTGCTTTGGCTCATTATCATAGCCTAAACCATCTTCGTATATACCACTGCATTGTACAGGTATGTCACCAAGTCCCACTTCAGCCATAATTAAATCCTAGACCACAAATGACGAAGAATTTATTTTTCACTACACACTAAATTTCTGCATTAAAAAGTGTATGAGACAATTTATAGGCCTTTGCTTCCAAGAAAAACTGACAATTGGGTATATACATTCCCTTCCCAATTGCAGCACTGATTCCTATAAACTCTTGCCTTTCATTAAGGAACTAAAAGGCCCCAGACTACAGCTTTCGAAAGCCTTTATTGATTTAATAGGAGAAATATATGATTTTGGTATGTGCCTTAGGAAGTAGAACTGAATGATGGAATGACAGTTATGTGTGGCTTTACAATAAAGTCACCCAAGGGAGAATTGCAATAAGCTGTTGAATGCATTACCATTCACTCCTTCCCATCATCTTTTAGTTCTGATTCAGAGTTACACAGGAGAGAGCATCTTTAATCTTCATAATTTAAATCTGACTGATCAGCCCATGCATCAAATGGATTCTGTTGTACAGAAGCAAAAGCAAAGGCTGCTGGGCAGGCTTCCTGCTGGGCTAGAAATGAAGATAGACTCCAGCCTGGTCTGTCTCAGTTTCACACAACAAGCAGAGAGGTGGCATACCACTTCTACATGCAGAGAATCCTCCTGTCCCTGCTCTGAGGGATCAGTTCTGCTCTTCCCAAAGACACTTTTCACATCTCCTCCCAGGTGAACAAGGCACCATAGGAAGTACCCATAGCTAGTACTTATAGAACCTTCTGTTGCTTAAAAATATCAAGTACCAGGTAGCCATGTACTGTGCTCTTGGACTTTGGATATCATTTTCTCATGCTTAAACTCTGTATTAAGAAAGATGTCATTCTAATCAGATTATCAATTCAAGATATTCAACAAGCTCCTTTTCTAATTTCTTTTTTTACTTTTCAGTGAGGAACTGTGATTTGAGATTTTTCCCTTGTTATTTCTCAATAATATTTTCCTATCAACCTCTGTACTCCATGTTTGCATACATGTGTTGTGCCAAAGTCTCATTACAAGTCATCTTTATAACTTGTCATGGGATGTGCTAACAAACAGTAAAGGGAGGCTTTCCCTTACATTTCCTCTTTTGCACTAAACCTCTTAAAAACACCCAGAAATAATAATTTTCCTCCTTTCCTTTATTTTCAGCATTGTCAAAACAACCACTGCATGTGTGGAGGAGTGTGATCTGTGACTGCAAACAGGCAGAAAATAGTATTCTGGGCCCTTTAATTTGAATTTCCCAATCCTTATCAGCACAGAAGCTTAAACTGTTTTGAGAGTCACCTGGCAGCTACTGTAGCTTAAAGTACTCTGTATAGAAGACGCTGATTAACTTTTTAAGAAAGATACTACCTTGCAGGCACTGTTTTGTCATTGCCAGCTAAGGACAGCCACCTGCCTGGCCCTGGGGACTGCTGCCAAGGAAGTGAGTTGCTTGTGAGCCACTGGAGTGCCTTAATGAAGGTGAGAAGCCAGGACGCTGCAGCTTCCCACAGCCCAAGCACGTCGCCCTCACTCTCTGTCCTGCTGTGAGACATTGGGAGGCACCAGAGCAGAGATTAAACCAATGGATGCTTCTCAATCCACTGGTCTTGTGACGGGAGAAAAGCAAGGAGGAGTGGGAGGTAGGAGAAAGCCATGGGGGGAGAAGAGAGGCACTGGTAACTTCATTTCTCCCTTCTCCAGGTACGCTCTTTACCAATGTGAGGCAGCAGAAGAGCAATGGGAACAAAGGTCTTCAAGACCTCAGTGCTGGGTGAAGTTAAATCATCAAAAAATGGGAAATGGGGAAAGCCAAGTAGGCAGGATGTTGCAGCAGGAGAGCAGAAGCAAAGAGGGGGAAGTTTGGTGTGAAGACAGAGAGATTTGTGGCACTGAGCACTGCTTGGCCCATGACCACCTGTATCCTGCCTCTTGTGATACCCAAGGATGTACACACAGTGCCAGTATGGAGTCTGTAAGAATCGGGTTTTGTTAGTTCATTTAGTATTTATGGGGAAATTTGGTCCTTTTTTTTTGAGAAATACATTCCTCCAGCACTAGAAAAGAAAATTCACTGGATCTGTGGGTCAATATCAGCACTTTGCTGTCAGCTCTGCTTTTCACATTCCTGCCTATGTTAATGTGCTGCTGCTTTTGCATTATTCATACATTGGCAGGTGCAAAGGCTGAACATGGATGTATAGAAGCTAGGGGAAAAAAATATTTTTCAAGGTGGCTTCAAAAAGATGGGTTTTTAAAATTTTTTTACCAGAAGCTTTCTCATCATATGTAAGAAAGAAAGAGTCATGCTCCATAAAACAGCGAGTTACAGTTCAGAGACCCATACACAGATACTAAGATTATATGCAACATCACTTCTTTTAGAATCTAACTAGTATCCACTTGAAGAAAAAAATAGCCAAATGCAAAAGCCACATGTGACTGGATACAACCACTACCTATAGGCAGCCACTGATATTTTTAGTAGTAACTACCAAAAGCCTACTCTTGATGCTATCATGCAGAACAGTCTTCTCACCTAGCCTCAGAGGCAGAGAGACTGCAGCTGTCAGGATGCTGCCAAGGCAATTTGCTTGATGCCAAGTGAATGTTACGTGCCTGTGAGCACAAGCACACGTGCACTTAGAAGAGCCAAGCCCAGGCTTGGCTGTTAGGAACAGGAGCAAGTTTGCTTGAAATATATTGATTTTTATTAAAGGCTTTCAGTTTTAACTTATCTCCCCCTTTTTGTTTTTTCTGATCATATCACCACCCAGATCCTGATACTGGTTCATCTAGTCCATTAGCCTTTTTCCACTAAGAGGTCAATATCAGATGCAATCTCCAAAATGGGCAGCCAGGGATATCTTGCCAAAACAGGCACTCTGAGTGCTACAGCAGCTGGTACAAGGACAAGATACATAGAAGCTTAGAATGAATTATATACGGGTATATTCATGCACACATGTATCAAAACAGGGCTGTGTTTTCTATGGTTTCATAACAGCTACTCCAGAAAACATCCCCACTTCCCTCCTGCTACAGTGTCCATACACTGTGAACACTGTATATAGACCTCTATATACCAGCTACAGACACTTTTAATCAACAATGAAGTGCTAAAAATACACAGCCAGACTTGGAACTGTATTTTTCATCCTTTTTTTAGGGGATATAGTGCATTGTCACATCCATTTTCTTGAAGAAGTTTGCTTCTCCTTGCAATGCATTTTTCCACGCACCCTTACTATGAACTTTGGTACAACCCACATTTGGAAATGGACCATTTTGTGTCCACAGAAAATTTTACATCCTTTTTAATAATTTTCACCACTCCATTGTAAATGATCGAAGGTTTTTCTTTGTGAATATTACAGATGAAAGTCTCCTATAAACTTATGGGTTGGTATGAAGATCTGGAGGGGGTTTTCTACCCCTTAGTCTATAATTTTTCTTCATGTTTTAGTAACTTGTGGGGTTTTTTCATTAAAATTTAGCTCAAATACAGCCCCTACTAGAGAGAGTATTTACAAACTACAAAAGTGACTTATTAATTCCTATTGATGTGCAGTACTACATGTGTGAGTGCTCATCTCATGGTTAGCAACTTAGGGGATAGTGGCATTTCACCTGTCCAAAGTCAAAGCATCATTGCCTACCCCTTCAGGATTATTACTGTAGAGCTAGAGTGGAGATTAAAAGCCACAATAATATTTTTCAGGCAGTAAAACCACCAGATTGTCCTGATATTCAATGTTAAAGACATGACAAATTCATCAAGTTGAGAACATAGAAACGAAATTTCTTTTCAAAGTTGTGGGGTTTTTTGTTTTTCTTCCTACCTATAATAAGAAAGGGTTTTGAGCAACAGGGAAGATGAATGAAGAGTATCTTATAGCCCTTCTCTATGCCTGTTCAGAAAGGACATTTTTTTTCTGTCCTACTAAAATATTCCTAGAGACTGAAAATCAAAATAACCTTCAAATACTTTAAATTTCACAGATTTTAGAGCACAAAAAACCAAAAGCACATGAGAAATTCTGCAGCTATGGGCAAGTTTTCACTAAACCATAACCATCAAAAATAATAGACATTTTTCACCAATAACTATTTTGGTGAACTGATGTTTTGATGGGATTTGCAGACAATTTTTGGTGCTATTAAAAGTCCCCTGATTACCAAGGACCTAAGCCTACTCCAGAATAATCACTGAGATTTGGAGATCAGCAAGAGGAAGACTTGGTGTTCCATTTGCATGTATCAGAAACTAATCCCACGTGTCTGGGAATTTAGTAACCTGTGCAACTGGCTTTCTGCAACTATTCCTGGGAGGGAAGAACTGGCAGAGATCTAAGCCTTATAGAAACCCTAAAGTGGTTCACCTTCCTTGAGAGGCTGTACTTGGAAGATCCAAGTTGTCAACGTAAAATTTGAAACTTATTCTACATTTAAATTTGGGCAGAGAGAGTATATACAGCATGAGGAATATTGAAATACCAGAATACAAGCAAAAATCAACAAGCTCCAGGGTGCTTTTTTTAGGAAATCACTGGAAGGTATTACTGCAGTTTTACGAAATTTTGGAGTGAAACTGTAAATATCCTTATGTTAGTGAATAATCTTGGTAAAATGATGTATGCCTTGAAATCTTATTAAAATTATGACAGTTCAGATGTCTTAGTATGACTCAAGATCACTTCAGGTTTTTGCCTGGAAACATAAATAATTTCTCATAAAATACAACCAGAGCAACACCAGAGACAGTTTCCATGTTGGCTTTAACAAGAATTCAATCAGAGATTTAGTGGCAAACAGTGGGAAGGCATAAAATCTCATATTCAAATCTACCTTTTTTTTTTTTTTTTCAGAACAAACAGATCTAAAAACATGATATCAAGTAGCAGATTGCTATAATAATAAAACAAAATATCTAAAGACCACCTGCCTCTGCTACAATGTTAAAAAAAAGATTCAGACATTGGTCTGGATAAAAAAAAAGATTCAGACATTGGTCTGGATTAACCACACACTGCTAGGGGCTGGAATGAAATACTAATGAAGACAACATGCCGTGGCTTTGATTTAGGTGATCATAACAGGTTTAACCCCAGTCTATCTAAAGGATTTTAAAAGAGCTGCTGCCGGATACCAAAAATACTACTTTCTCTGTTTATTGCTGTTATCAATCACCTTCACTGTGATGCAGAAACAAGAATCCCTGAACATTTTCTGGTGGGCTTGGCATTTTTTGATAAATTCTATTGAAATTCCCACCATGGGCAGAGTGTACACTCCATCTGGAACAACAACCAGAAGGGAAAAGATCACACAAATCTACCTTTTTTTTATATGGTCCTGAAGGGTTAATAATCCTGAAGGGGTAGGCAATGATGCTTTGACATTGGACAGGTGAAATGCCACTATCCCCTAAGTTGCTAACCATGAGATGAGCACTCACACATGTAGTACTGCACATGAGTAGCACTTAATCTTCAGCAATCTGGATAAGGTATAAGGAGGAGCTAAAAGGGGTAGAGGTCAGGACAGGTAAGGGAAAAGTCAAGAAAACCAGGATGAGGAGGAAGGCACCCCCCAGCACATCAGGCAGACCAGCTTGCAAGTATCTTCCTTGAGGGAACACATACCTCCAAGGCAAACGTCATGAGGCCCCAACTGCGCTGATGAATAACTCTGCCCATTTTCAGGAGTAATATTTTGCTGCTTGATTTCCCACTCCAAATGTATCCAACATGCTGTGCAACAAAACTGTCTTCGTGACTTTTTATACAAACAACATCAGAGTCACACCATGATTTTTGTGTTTGTCTGAAGAATCCAGAGAAGCCTATTCTCTCCTGCTGGCAAGACACTCTGATGGATGACCTCCACCATCCTTCCCCCTGCATCCTCCATTCTTTTCCTACGACCTCTTCTCTGCCTTCAGTCTGTATCTGGGCATGAAATGATTCACCAAGTCATTCTGAGAAACCACTTTGTAGAGTGTGAGCAGAGCTGGTAGTACTGTCATGCTGCAAAGTGCTAATTAGCGCCATCACCTCCTGGAGACAACTGTGGAGATGCTGGAAGAAGAGGTGCTGCCATGGTGGGAGGCACAGGATGTATTGCTCTCCTCATTTCTGACTTTCTGATGTGATGACCTGAGCAGCCCCTGCACTGGAGGAAATGATTGACCATCCACAAGCTACCATGCAACATGGAGACAACCAGAGATTACTTTAGATTGGGGTAGAAGGTTTCCACAATATCAGTGGCCAATTCTGTAAAAAGCACCAGAAAAGATGAAGATGGACTGGTAATCAGGTGGTAACAGATTACTCAATGTGTGAAAAACAGGGCAACAACAAGCAGAAGAGGGAAAGAGAACACCAAGAAATCATGTGAAATGAAGGACATCAAAGCAAACAGAAAAAATGTTTACTAGAGGAAGGTAAAGAGTAAAAGGGGAGAGAGAACACAACTGTTAGATGAGGCTAACAGAACAAGTTGTCAGGGACAAGCAGAAAAGAGTGAAAAGATCTAAGATATAAAGACAGGGGGAAAGAAAAAAGGAGAAAGTAATGAGTGAGCAAGTGTGCAGTGCAAAGAGAAAATAGCCTGAATACAGAAGCCAATGAGCAGACTGATATGGGAAGTGGTGCTCCAGCTGATATAATCTTAGGTCTCCCAGAAAACGGGTAAATTGTCGTGTACAGGGGGAGGAAGTGTGGGGAGAAAAAATGCATAAGAGACAAGTTGGTGTCTCACTTTGTCTCATGACATTGTAGCTTTGAGAAGCATTATCAAGTAAAAATTGTCATGACACATGCTGTGAGCCAGGCAGGACAATATGGAGCTTATCTGTGTAGACATCGGCCTGTTTAACATCTTCAATATTTTAGTGCTTTAGATCCAAATGAAAATGAGGACTGAGTTCATTCTGTCCAGTGCAAAATACTCTGACTTTATTGACTTGCTTCTTTCAGTTACAGACTCATCTCACCTGTGATTTTAACCAGGGAGACCAAAAATGCCTAGTCATCTAGGGGGATGACTCACCACGAGGCACAATCATAAACTAGAAACAGGAAAACAGTTGATGCCTGTAAAAAAACCCCAAAAAACAAACAAACAAACAAACCCACCCAGCCAAAAAAATTAAAGCAAAACAAAAACCCCCAAACAAACCAGAATTGTTGGAAGCAAAATATTGAGTAAGACACATCAAAAAACAAATCTCCCCTATCCCATTCTGATCTTGTGGAGCAAGTATCCTATTTTCTGTCCATCAGTCTTTTAGTCTACGTGGTCCTCTGGAAGATCCTTCATTTCCTATCACCTCAGCAGCTGAACTGTGGATCTGCCCTTCTCTGAAGTTCCCAAGTCCATCCACAGGCTTTGTGCTCCCCATTCTCTGCCTCAGCCCTATCCTAAACTCCCCAGACTTCTCCCATTGGAGAAACTTCTTCCTATCCTCAGGCATGGGAACTGGATTTGTTCAGCTGTTCTGGGGTAATAGACCCTCCTCTCAGCTCCCCAGCCTTTTTTAACAAAAGATGCAGTACGAGTTACACGTGGATAGCTGTGAACATACTTAATTGGTTTGTCTCACTTTTACTAACACAGTGACTTCTCCTTCAGGCACTTAAACTTCCTACATCAACTAAACTGAAAGGGTAGTGCTGCATAATACAACTGCAGATCTAGAACTTCTTTGGCATTTGTTGTGCTTAAATGTTTGTTTTCTTCATAGTCACATTCATAATTTCAGAATTAACTATTCTTGCAAAGTACTTTTTCACCTCAGGAATAATAAGCTTACATGAAGATACTCATTACAGTTTCCAGTCATTCTGCCAATTGCTCTTGAATTTCCCTTCATTCTCTGTAAATATTTGAAGGGCAACTATCTCTTTGTAAACAAAACACTAGGCTTTCCCTGTTTGTCTTGGTTGGGATTGCTGTGTTTATGAATGTAGATAAACTTCTGCTTTATGACTATAAAATACCATCAATATTCATCTTTCTGCTGATAAACACATTTTTTTGTACTGGGAAGGACAACAGAGAGGCAATGCCAAAAAAACCAGCCAGTTCCAAAGTAGAGTCTTTTGAGACTTTCCTAAAGTTTCTTATCACTTTTGCATTATTTTCATTCATTCATATGCCAAAAAGCAACTCCCTGTAAATCTGAAGTTGGTAGGGATTGTGCTGGAAAGGTCACAATATGGTCTTCCCAAACTGGAATGATGACTCTTGATTTATAGCCCCCATCCACATTCCAGAGAGACTTGCACAGCAGGCAGTCTGTCTGAAAAGCAGAGTCTGAAAGCTTACGTGTGTTCTTCCTTCATTCCCCAGACCCTAACAATGCCCTGGCTGTTCCTACAGCTGTTGTGGGTGATCATAAATTTTGATGCTACTTGTGACATTGCTGTTCAGTGACCACTGTCTGCTAACAACTAAAAAAAACCCAAGAAATGTACATCAGGCTTGATCTGCATCCCTAGACTTCCCTGGATCCAGTCATGAGTGGAAACCGTGGCTTTGCCCCAGTTACTCCATTGCATAGTACGAGGGGTTGAGCATCATGGACTGTATCAGAGCAAAGTCTCTGTGCAGACCAGGCTGATGGCTTTGCTCCAGTCTCTGGGAGAAGTGCAGCTTCTGCCCTCATCAGGGAGGAACACGAGGGGCCCAGATGCTGCGCCCATGTTTGTGTTTTCAGTGGAGGAGAGTTCCTAGTTTCAGGCTGATGCATCCCAAATGGTGGATCTCCCATATCTGGGATCAGAAGTCATATGAAACATCCTTTAATACTGTAGGATGTCTGGTATGAGCTACAAACTATTTAACCTGCTCAGCCTACACATCTCCTGGGTTGCAGAGTCCTTCAGGAAAACATTCCACCATGCTGCCAAGTTCTCTGTAGAGAAACTGTGTGACATTTCTCTACTGATCTTTCTAGTAAAATAGTAAATGTTACAAGTTTGATTATATTAATTTTGGATGTTCCTATGATCTTGGGAAATAAAACTCAGTGCCCCATAAACTGTAAAAAACATCATTAAAAGATATGAAAAAACAACTGCTCAATATTATCAAACAGACATGCAGAGATGGACACGTGGCACTTTTAAAAGATGCTTCTCTGTTTATCTCTCCATATATCCATGGACAAGATGATAACAGGACTGTCAGTGATAGATCTGGATTTGCTCTTGTGAGCTCTTGCCAGCCCCCAAACCATGATAATAATTGCAGCTACATACAGGGTCCTCCTAAAATATCATCAAAACATGGCTGACATTTATGATATACAATGTATTTACAGAGAGGGGAACCCAGTTTTTTCTCCCTCTTAGTAAGATGTAGTACACCTGTGTGTTCTTGACATGTTCAACACCTGAATATTCCATAGCTGTTGTGTGGATTTGTGATAACCTTAGGAGAAGCCTCAAGCTGACTAACAAAAGCACAGAGAGGGTTTATTTGAACATGTAGTTTAATGTCTGTGCTTCTCTTAGTAGTAGTAGTACAGTTTCCACACACCTCCTTTCCCTGTAGAGTCCCCAGGCCAGGAACATCACCTCTGTATTTCTCCTCAGAACAGAACCCCTCTGTTTCATTCCTGAACTGTGCAGTAATCTTATGGTGCATATTGTACCAAGAGAGACAGAAAGGGCTTCCTTGGAAACCAACATCAAATTGTTAACACTGTTGGATAGGAAATTCATTAGGGCATTTCTTTATTTAGGGCATACCTTTAACAGCGTTCTGCTGTTTCAGACTTGGATTGTCAGATGGGAGGCTACAAAATGTTCATCTATTTTTAGGTAATGATGCACTTGTCAGTCATCTTTGCATTTTCCCTGCCTTCCACCTGCAGTAAATTCAGTAGCATCTGCAGTTGACACCCACTTGGTTCTGCAGCCACTTCTTGGGCAATGTTCCACCAAAAACACTGAACAGAAAATGTCCTTGTAAATATTTTAAAAGGGGAAAAGTAGAGGCTGTGCAAACAGAGATGTGGAGTAATAAAGATTTTTCTTTTTTTTTGCTTAAACCCTACAATTAAAATAAATTTGTAAGTGTCCAGAGTGGTCAACAGTAGGAGCCAGTTTTGTATGGAAATACTTTTAGCCAACAGTTATGGATTTATTTTTCCAAGTTCCACTCCATCTTTTCTAGCAACCAAATACATATGAGCTGAATAAAAAATCCTAACACACAGTACAGCAGTCATTAAATTTTATTGCAGTAGCTTTAAGTCGTTACCATCTAGGGAAGGGAAGATGCTTAATCCAGGAACTGAAATTAATTTGTTTTATATTATCCTTCAAACTGGAAAACTACTTTGGAGTACCAAGATTATTATCACATTCCCAGAGCGCACATAAATGTCACTTTAGGAAAGTCAAAGTTGGAACTGTAAACCACAAAAATTCATCATTGCTACCACAACTCTCATTGCAGACTCACATCTTTATATCCCAGCTATTACTGTTACACTATTAGTTTGTTACTTCTAAAACATCTGCTGTGTTCACAATGCAAAAGAAGAGGCATTCACCTTGGGAGGAGGGCTATACATTTAGACAGGGAATTAACCTCAGTGGGGGTGGAAAGGAAGTGTATTTAACTCTCGTGAAGAGGGAAAAGACTGCCTCACTGGATTTTGATCTCTCTGTTATGACACACTGGTATAAGCACTGTTTTGGATGATGCATCCCAAATGCGGGGAGTCACTCCAGAATGCCCTGAGAAATGTTTGTCTGTAAATAGGCAGCATGTCACTTCACTCCTGCAAGCTGCCTCTCAGTGTCTGGGTGCATCTGTGTATATAGGAAAGGAGAAAGGGACTTCTGTACTGACCCAGGGAGAGAAGGAACCCTGAGCTCGATAGGCCATTAATGTCTGCCTGTTCTTTAGTTGGAAGCTGATATATTAATTACTGTACCAAGTAGCAAGGCTGGTCTGTGATGACAGAAGATTTAAAATAAGATTTTGAACTTAAAGCATGGAAATGTCACAAGGGCTTTAAAAGTGCTGCTCCTCACTGGGAGACAGGTAACTGTTAAATGGGGTTTTTTCACATAGTGATTAAGGCTTCTCTCTGTCACCCGTCTTTATGTAATGCTACGGCTACACAGTGGTGGGCTGTTAGTGCAGAAGCATGAATAATCATTACTACAATGCTGGAAGAGTGAATCTAAAGTGTGGGGAAAAGTGCTCTGGAAAGCCCATCACACAGACAAACCAAAGACAGCAGTACAGGGAGGTAGAGACACACCAATATCACCAGCGCCCCACAGTCCCCAAAATGTGATGTTGAAATCCCATCTCAGCTTCTGCATCACAGGAAGGAGGAGAGAGAGCTGCAAAGGGCATTTCTTCATGGTTATGGTCTTATTTTAATAACAGCCACTCTGTCAAGCTGAATAAAGTCAATTGCAAGTAATTTGCAATAGGCTGGAGTTAGGAGAAAAGTTCCACCTACCTAGATGGAGTTATGTAAGTTTGGATTTTTTTCAGATCACTTGCCAGCTCCAGAAAAAACTTTGTTATTTAGAAAGTTCTTCTTAGCCCTTACTATTAAGTTGAGGCCTTCGGATCTTGGGGATGTATCTCATAGCATACATATCTCCTAGGAGTGCTGCCCAAGCCTTAGTGAGAAGGGGTGGGAATGGATGGCTGTTCCACCCACTTCAGGTGGCACAGCCTTTAGATGTGCAGCAGCCCCTGCACAGGTCCCCTTACAATTCCATAGGCCTCATTTCATAACTGGGGGACTGATCTGCCTTGCAGCAAGGGTATCCTCCTGGATGTCACTTGCTACTGTGCGACCCCTGGGAGCATCCTCATAAAGCTTCAACACATATGTCATGGAGGATCTCAATGTCTCATTTGCATTAGGCAGCCCATGCCCGCTTCCTTCCTCTGTTCCCCCAGCCCTGCTGCACAGTTGCTTCAAGCTCCAGGAAGGAATTATTTCTACCTGAAAGGATGTTTTTATCATAGCACTGAAACGTTTCTGAGCTGGCAGAGCAGCTATGGGTTAATCCTCACATCTCACCTTTCTAAATGATCTTACACACATTTTTTTTTCCACCTCGAAGACAAAACATAGCTGATTTCTCAATGACACCTGTCGAGAAGGGAAACCACAGACAAGGTAAGCAGCTGCTCCCCCATTCCCTGCATGAATTCATGGTCCATGATCCATGTGTCCTTCCCAACACCCCATACACAGAGACCCTTTCATGCCCTCTATCTTCTGCCACAGAAGAGCTACTGCTCAGCTCCTTCTGCTCTTATGTGTTACCTTTATAAGGCCGCTTTCCACTGGGGCTAGGGGGACCTGCCAGCAACACTGCAGTGAACAATGTCACTAAGGAAGAAACACTTGAAATATGGAGCCAAAGATCACTTCTAAAGGCTTTTGCTGCTGTATTTGGTGTATTCAGCAGACTTCAAACTACCACAGGAATTTCTGTAGCTGTTTGTCATTTCTGCTTCTCTGCTGGCTTCTTGGGGGACAAAAAGTATCACAAATTCACAGGCAGCAAATTGACATTTTTTAAATGCTGTGGCATGAAACATAAAAGCTATTAACTGTTCCCCCGTTCAATTATAGCATTTGCTGTGTATATATAAGCATTTGGAAATCTGGTTCAGATCAATGTCATAAAGTTCTCACAATGAAAATGGTTAATCTGGAAGCTGGCTGGGGTGTCTCTGCCAGGAACAACAGCAGGTCCTGGAGCTTGGAAGCTGTTTACTAAAGGTAGATCACCTTGGGAAAAATCAAGCTGGAAAAAAGGAGAGCAAAATTAAGAGATTTAAGGTGAGAGTAGGAGAGGCTCATAGCACAGAAAAGAGAGAGCAGAAAAAGAAAATCAGTATCCATTTGTGTTGCTGTATATACCCAGAATCAGAGGAACTTACAAGGGAAGATACCTGAGGGGCACTGCGCTGGGGAGATGTCCTGCTCTAGGTGCTCAACATTCTCTGTCTTCTTGGGAAAGCAGCCTCCCCAGGTTCAGAAGCTCTGAACAAAGCTGCTTCATCAGCTTACTTAGCCTGACTGTATAATGTGTTTAAATGGGGATTTGTCTTTCTTCATTATCCTTTTACCTCTGAACTTCTAGGAGGGGAGGACACCAGGCTAACAATAAAGGCTCATTAATCGTGAAGATACCTTGCTCAAGGCAAAGAAAGAATGTGGTCATGGATTGGCTCATGCCCTCTACAGGTAGAAACTGCACGTAGAGCCTTCAGTCTAGAGCTGATTCATGTTCCTGGGTTGGAGGCTTGCAATTTTTCTTTGGTCACTGCAATACCCTCAAAAAAAAGGAGAAACTGAGAATTTATGCTCTTTGATGTGAAATATTCTCTCTGGCTCAAGGTCAGTGCTGCAAGCAGTAGTGACTCCTGAGAGATGCTGAGTGCCTTGCACAAAGAACCAAAGTACTAGCAAGCATGCTGAGCAAGTTGTCAGGCTCTAACAGCAGCATCCTGGCCCTCCAGGTCAAGCCTAAGGCTTCTTCATTAGCCTTAGCTTTGGCTTGTTTTGAAAATATAAAAATCTGTCTTGGTTCAGAGGCTTGGGATGTTTCTGAGGGTGCTTTCATCTGTAGACCCCGTAGCAAGAGTTCACGCATTGGTATGTCTTTATGGGAATACTCTTGCTTCCTCTGCATTAATCATTTCTCTGCCAATCTTCAAGTTATGCTTCAAGCAATAAAGGTTTGTAGGTAAGGAGGGAAAACCTTCAAGAGAGTCTGGAGCTCCAGAATATACAACCTTTTTCAATATATGGAGTGGGTTGTTTGCATGTGAGTTGCAGCAGAAGCACTCAAACAGTGCATGAAAAGCAAACATTTCTGGTTTACTGAGAAAAAGGGGAAGAGGCATATAGCTTTTGGGTGGAACCCTGTTTTCTCCCTGCTCCCCCATCCCAGGAAGGATGGAGAAATCAGTGGCACTGAGCAATCTTTGGTGCCCCCTTCAGTGCACCTACAACAGCCCCTAATGAACTCATGTGTGGAGGACAATTAACAGTGAAGAACGAGTTGGAGAATGCAGAGAACGAATAGTACAGGAAAATCCTGGAAAGCATGAGGTGAATACTTAATGCAAAGCACAGAGTTACCTCCCACTCCCAGCAACTGCATCTCAAGTTGCATTGTCTTTAGTCATTACCTGGAAGCTACGACATGCAGTAATCTATTTCTTCAGCTTCGTTTAGGATTTCCATGACAGAGTCTTATCAAAATAGAGCTACTGGGACTGCAAAACAAACACTTAATTAGAGCTGTTTCTAATTAAATTCAGTAGGATGAGCGCATTACAATGACTGTCATTTCCAATAGTGCCCCTCAAAACGACAAAACAAAGCATCTGCAAGGGGCAGATCCCAGGGAGCACCACTATGCATGCTCACATGTGGCTACCCTGAGAGGTGTCTCCAGAAGCTGCTGGCAAACCCCTTGCAGTGTGACCTCCTGAAGCAGATCCCCCCCCCCCCCGGAGCCATTACCACAGCATGATGGCAATTGTTACAGCCAGCACTGTTTTTCAGGAGAAACTGGGTGAAGCAAAAAAGGAAGGAAGGAGGAAAAAATATCCAGGGATGCCTTGCAGCTCCAGATGAATTCAGCAAGGATATCTGCGTGTCAGTGGTAACCCTTGTTGACTCTTGGAATCAGAGGTGTTTGGGCAAAAGTAGCAGGGGAAAACAGTGAAGATCATCTGAGTGTTCTTGTGTGAGTGCTCACTTGCCAGTCAAGCTTTGCTTTCTAAAATCTTGACCTTCTTTAGGATTATACCAGGCACAAGGGTTTATATTGCATTAAAACTTAGAGGAGGGACAAGGAAACTATTTGCCCTAACAGAAATCATATAAACTTTTCTTACCTGTTCCATGACTCATTTGAGTGTCTTTAACACACCTCCTCTGCCAAGGCTGATGCTGGCTGTCAGAGCTTTGATTGCAGCCACCATGGCTAAAGCACAAGGAGCAGGGCACTGTTCATGCTGATGGTAGGAGCCATTACTCTTGAGCAATGTCATTTTTGCCATTTATCCCTAAAATACATGGGTCATGATGAACCAAATACTGAAGGAGAATGGCTATAGGGCTGGGAAAGGCTCATGAGGCAGCAGGGTTTTCCACCAGACCTGTGGGGACAGGGAAGAATGCCAAGGCTGGTCAGTTTATTCAGTGCATTCTTCAAACATAAAAAAACATAGTGACAATGAGTTAGCTTCTTAGCATGGTTTTTACATTCCTGGTGAGGAAAAAATACAGGGATTTTAAAACAGTACTAATGAAGTCTTGCACTACAGTGACTAATGGTGAGGCACTGGACTTCACTGCCTGGGGTGACAGTGGAATCCAGTACTGGATAATCCAGGCTGGATTATCCTGCCAGGGACAGGCTTGCCTGTTGTGTCAGGATTGACAGAAGCGTGATTCATCCTGCCTTGGCCAACAGGAATGTCTGGGGTGATCTGAGGTCCCTACCAGTCCTATTCTTCCATGTCTCACAATTTTTATTTACTTCTGCCCTTTTTGCCCAGTTAAAGTGATGATGATCCTACTTGCTACTGTTCACCTTAAGATGCTGTATTTCTAAGTGTTGTAGCTGAACTGCACTAAAATCAAGCCTCTGCTGATCACAAATTTGCCAGTATACTGGGCTTGATGACTCTGTACTGACTTTTGCTGTATTTGTACTGAAGAAGAGACTTGTAGCAAGATATTTATAGGAAATCCATATGTAGAAGAATATTATTATGCCCTGGAAACAGATTGCAGTCCAGAGTGAAACAAAACATAGGGAAATAGTCTTTATTCATCCATAAGGCTGTCAAGCAGGGTCAAACCCTTCTTGTTTTTGGCAATGAGTAGGCAGCAATGCCATACATCCCTCTCAGGAAGACAGAATTTGACAGAGCCTGTGGTCAGTGTGGGATGAGCCTGGTGGGAACAAAGTTACTTTCAAGAGTTCCCATTATTATCTCACCAAAATATGTTGGTCTATGCCCTTTATCAGCCAGAGCAAATCCAGGGGAGCAGTAATGTATTTTGCATCCTCCCCAGCATGCCCTCACAGACTCACAGAGTGATTGAGGTGGGAGGGGTCCTCTGGAGGACACCTGGTCCAAGCCACTTGCTCAGCCAGGCCACCTAGAGCAGACTGCTCTGCACCATGTCCAACTGAGCCCATTTATCATATCTTTATAAAACAGAATTTTTGTTTAAATCAGGGTAAGATGCTAAGCCAATCAAGATGTTTGGGGAAGATATGTAGTGATGAGGATTTAATAAGATTACAAAGAAAATGCCATAGTTTTTTTTATCCTAGTCATATCGGAGACACCAGGAAACATCTGATAGGCTGCAAATTAAACAAAAAAGGCACAAACACAAATGCAAATACACAGAATAGGAGGAGGGAGGGAAGGATGCTTCAAATAACATTCAAAACTGGCTTTCATGAAGCAGCAACTGAAAATATCATTGATGCAACACTGCAGAGTTGGACCTTGTTTTTTCCCAGTTTGTTTAGACCATTATTAGAACTCTATCTTGTTTGAAATCTCTTTCAGACAGACAGATATATTTTGGAAATAAATAGTGCCAAGGTATTTTTCTGAGAGATGGCTTATGCTCATTTTCTGGGATGTTAAATTGTTTGAAGAGGCCCTGGCAGGGTCTTGGCCCAAACCTAGCTTTATAAGTTGTGAATTAACGTATTCCAGCAGTCACTGTGTAGCCTCACACTGAAGAAGAGACAGTAACATGGCTGTCACATGCCACTTGATCTTGAAGCTGATAATAGCCATGGGCAAGTTTAATTTACTGGTACAGTGTGGCCTGAAAGTCTGAACTAGAGTGCTAGAGTTTCACAAAGACAACAGGATTTTCACAGTAGCATGTGAAAAACGTTAATTTCAGGGATGAGAAATGTGGAAATTTCATGTTAATTTATTGAAGAATTAATCACAGCAGGCTACTAGAAAATCAAATACGGCTTTTGAGACAAAAAAGTTCATGCAATGAGCTGGTTTTGTGGGATATCATGCAAAGCAAACCTTAAAAGCTCTAAAAAACTTACCCTCTGTGCTACAAAGGTCTGGTGTGCAAATTTTTCACTTTGTGCTGATGTGTTTGAAGAGCTTCCCAATGGCTTCTGGAAAGGCCAGAGCACACCATTACTCTGCAGCATCAATGACTGGCCTGTTACACATGCACAAGCTGGCAATGTAGCCAAATTTCTCTAACTGTGTATTTTCTTTTAGTAGGTACAAACCTGCTTTGAATGAAAATTTAATGTTCTGTGACTCACAGGTCCATTGAAGTTTATAGAAATCTTCATGGTGGTGACATTCATTAGTAAAATAATAGGTACAAGCTTGGTTATTTAGACCCAGCTAAATGAGACCTTAATGAGTCCTCTCAGTTATTTAGAGTGGGTTAGAATTATCCTAATGAGTCCTCTTGTTCAGAGTCCTCACATAATCTTATCTCCTCTGTAGAACAAGAGCAGTTCACTCTTAGAAGCCAAAATAGGTCTCAATAAACCCACAAATCCGAATTATAGACTTGATGGGTTTGGACATTGCCTAGAGATTAAGCTGGTGAATATTTCATTAGCAAATTGCAGTGATAATGCTACAACCATGATTGAAATTATTTCCTTTTATGTATTTTTCCCCACTATGTTATTTCCTTCAAAACACAAGGTGTAATTTTCTCTCCTCTTTCACAGTATATTATTCTAGTCCAAGACTGTTTATCTTTTGTTTCGTCTATTTGCACCTCAGAAGATTACAGAAAACAAAATCTTTACAGATAATAGCTTTAATTTAGTACAACCACTGCATTATTTATTTTGGACAACTTCTAATCCACTCAATTTGTTACAGACTCAGTGAAAATCTGACAAAAATAGGGAAATACAGGTTAAATCCTGTAATAATGCATCTAAGGCACACTTTACTAAACTTCTCTAAATTTCCTGCATGAGATTCACATTCAGATCAACAATAAACTGTTGAAGTGTATTTCTGAATCTTTCTAAAGGACCCATATGTTTTTGCCATATTTTACCCAAGAGGTTACATTTCAACACGCTTTTACTTCAAGATAACTTTTTTTACTCTGTCAGTAAGATATTTCAAAAACAACTTAGGTGAAAGTAATAGTACTTATAAACATTTTTGCCCAGGTTAATGAAAGGATTTTCCTGTAGGCATACAAATTAGTAAAAATTCAATGGCTTTTCAAGAAAGATGCTGAAGGGAGTAACTTCAGACTTTGCTTGTCCCATGGTTTGTGCGGTGTATGTTTTACACTAACTACAAAAAGAAGGAACTCTTGGGAGATGAACCATAACAACTTTGAAATTTGTTTCACATGAGTAGAAAATTTATTTGAAGTCTGATGGCAAATTAAATTATGGATGTTAATGTAATTCTGTCATGTTATCCAGTACACACAGTTCTTTGAAACTTAATCAAATACAGGTACTGAATTTTTAAAAATGGATGTTATTTATTAACTATATTGAAATTTTGCTCTCAGTTACAGTTGCTTTGCTACCTTAAAACCTGCCATGGAAAGAACAATAGCTCTTTGGTGCTCTTTTTTTTCCCTTTACAATGATATATTTTCCCATGGCTTGGCCTAAGTAATTGGTAATGAGGATGACCCTAACAGCAGAGCTAAATTGTCCCATCGTCTTCCTCAAGGGTATGAGGAAATGACCAGCTGATCCAGCCAATTCTGTTGGTCTCCAGCTTCCAGTTATCTGAGTGTAAATTTCAATTTACCAAAGTAACTACGCTCCTGAAAACATCCCAAAGTCAAAATATTAGTGCATGCACATGGTGTCCTCCTGCTGCTCACTATATGAGATAATGGTATTAGGAGGAGGGAGTGGAACTGGGAAGAAAAAAGGACATGCAGTGATAGGAAAGACATTTTTTGGAAAATGGTTATTTTTCTGAGGAAAGGAAGTCATGCAGATATTCTAATATTAACCCTCTTAGAATTCAAATATGCACCTGCAAAATGACCCTGCAGTAATGTATGTTATCATTTAAAAAAGCTTTTGGTAACTGAATAGAAGCTCTGTCAGTAACATTCCCAGCATACATAGCCTACTCCCCC
Organism: Turnix velox; assembly: GCA_013400935.1. Taxonomy (NCBI): domain Eukaryota; kingdom Metazoa; phylum Chordata; class Aves; order Charadriiformes; family Turnicidae; genus Turnix; species Turnix velox. Next base: position 162,700 of record VZTY01030637.1, on the reverse strand, counting down.
AGCTTACACTGTCTTAGCCAGAGGTAGTCAGATCCTTTGTCACTTATATGCATTTTTTCCTCCTTCCACAGCATAGTAACATCTACACCTTCCAAGGGTAAGTTGGTATAAGGTAAGTTACTATAAGGTCCCCTCTGAGCCTTCTCTTCTCCAGGCTGAACAACCCCAACTCCCTCAGCCTGTCTTCATAGGGCAGTTGCTCCAGCCCTTTGACCATCTTCATGGCCCTCCTCTGGGCCCACTCCAATAGCTCAAAGTCCTTCCTGTGTTGAGGGCTCCAGAACTGGACACAATACTCCAGGTGGGGTCTCACTAGTGCCGAGTAGAGGGACAAAATCACCTCTCTTGACCTGCTATGAGTTTTTACTTCGATGCAACCCAGGATTTGGTTAGCCTTCTTGGCTGCGAGTGCACACTG
>VZTY01030637.1:135564-162210 GCA_013400935.1 Turnix velox | reverse complement strand
TGAACTTCATGAGGTTGGCTTGGGCCCACCTCTCAAGCCTGTCAAGGTCCCTCTGGATGGCATCCCTTCCTTTGACCATCTTCGTGGCCCTTCTCTGGACCCACTCCAATAGCTCAATGTCCTTCTTGTGTTGAGAGCTCCAGAACTAGACGGGGTCTCACCCTCTGGATGGCATCCCTTCCTTCAGGTGTATCAACTGCACCACACAGCTTGGTGTCATCTGCAAACTTGCTGAGGGTGCACTCAATCCCACTGTCCATATCTCCTGTTAAATAGCACTGGTCCCTGTACTGATCCTTGAGGAACACCACTCGTCACTGGTTTCCACTTGGACAATGAGCCATTGACTGCAACTCTTTGAGTGCAACCATTCAACCAGCTCCTTATCCAGCAAGTGGTCCATCCATCAAACACATTCTTTTCCAGTTTGATGACCAGGATGTCATGTGGGACAGTGTCAAATGCCTTGCACAAGGTAGGTAGATGATGTCAGAAGAGCATGTAAAAAGTTCCATGAATTTTATTCATCAATGGGTATAATTTATAGCAAGAGCCTAAATTTGGGTGACTGACACTCAGCAGGTTTGGAACAGAGTTGTATGGATGTGAGGAAGGTGTAAATTAAAGTAGATCACATCAAGAATATTCTAATTTCCTTCTTCCAGCACTTGCAAGTTGGCTTCCACTACAGCTTCTGCCTGAAGTGCCCCAGCCCATAACTTGCACTAATTAGACTCCTAATGCAAGATTAATGCTAATAAATTGGTACAAGTTCAAATGTGTTTTGAGAGCATTACTCTGTAACTGTCCCCATCGGAGACGGTCCACACCACCTTACAGCCCAGCACTCCTGCAAAGAGAAAAGTGGTTTGTGAATTGCCCCAGTGCAATGGCACCAGCACCCATCTGCTTCCACAGTAGGCTGACTGGGCAGGAAGTGAACCCTTTTCCTCAAGGGAATAATTTAGTGGCACCAAAGCAAGAAAGGAACAGACAGCACCTGCCCCAGGGGTTGTCAGGACAAGGTAATGGTTTCCATGACCTAGCCCTGCTCGAAGGGGTGAGGAAAGGGAAGGAGACAACTGGTTTTTCAGTGGCATTTCCTTCCTGTGGGCACAGCTCATTGCTGCCTGTGCCAGCCCTTGAGCAGGAGGAGCTGCTGGCAGCCCAGAGCAGCTGGCAGCCACCTCCATGCTGGAGGATGCCACATGGTGCAGGCCAACATCCCTGGGGAAAATAACCTGTCAATCACTAAGGGAGAGTCACAGGAGATGCTCCTGCTGTGTAGGAGTAGAAGTCAGAGAACAGCTGAGCAGGGGGCTGAGGTTTATTTTTAATTTTGTAAAGTAAATTTGCCTTCCACATGATCCTCTCATTTTTCCTCTCACAGCACATGCAAATAGAAAGACAGTGAATGACACGCACTGGTCCCAGCAGACTGAGCTTCAACTGTGATTCTCTGCTCACTGTGGCTGTCTTGCAGATATCTCTGTGCTCCCCAGAGACATCTTTTTTTCTTTGCGCCCCCCCTTAGAAATACACCAGGGTAAGCAGAAATCACAGAATCACAGAATATCAGGGATTGGAAGTGACCTCAAGAGATCATCTAGTCCAATCCTCCTGCCAGAGAAGTAATACCTAGACTTGGTCACACAGGAAGGCACCCAGATGGGTTTTGAATGTCTCCAGAGAAGGAGACTCCACAACCTCTCTGGGCAACCTGTTCCAGTGTTCTGTCACCCCCCACTGCAAAAGAGCTTTTTTTGTATTTCTGTGGAATCTCCTGGGTTCCAGCTTGCACTCATTGTCCCAAGTCCTACCACTGGAGGTCACTCCATCCTCCTGACACTCACCTTTTACATATTTATAGACATTGATGAGGTCACCCCTCAGTCTTCTCTTCTCCAAGCTAAAGAGACCCAACTCCTTCAGCCATTCCTCATAAGGGAGATGCTCCAATCCGTTCATCGTCTTCATGGCTCTGTGCTGTACCCTCTCAAGCAGTTCCCTGTCCTTCTTGAACTGAGGGCCCCAGAACTGGACACAATACTACAAATGTGGTCTCACCAGAGAGAGGGTGAAGAGCAGAGTAGAGGGTGAAGAGAACTTTTCTTGACCTACTGATTATGTCCCTTCTAATACACCCCAGGATGCCATTTGCCTTAGCCACAAGGGCACATTGCTGGCTCATGGTCATCCTGCTGTCCACCACGACCCCCAAGTCCCTTTCCCCTACAGTGCTCTCTAACAGCTCAGTCCCCAGCTTACACTGATACAGGGTTGTTCTTGCCCATATGTAAGACCCTACACTTGCCCTTGTTATATTTCGTTGAATTTCTCCCTGCCCAACTCTCCAGCCTGTCCAGGTTTAACTGGATGACAGTGCAGCTTTCCTCTGTGTCAGCCACTCTTCCCAGCTTTGTGTCATCACCAGACTTGCTTATAGTGCACTCTAGTCCCTCATTTAAGTCATTATGAATGTATTGAGCAGTACTCATCCCAGTACTAATGCTTAAGGGACTCCACCAGACAAGAGTCTCCAACTAGACTCTGCCCTGTTGACCACAAATGATGGAGCCCATTGGGTAACCCTGCAGGTGCTTTGGCTGGTTGCCTCTACTTACAGGTCTATGCAGACAACCTCACTCACTTAGCACTGCCTTGTTAGTTAGCACTGCCACACTCCCAGACCACTGCACGTGTTTGGCCATGGAGGAAAACACCTGGGTGAAAATACCCTTCTTGGATGGAATCATGTTTCACTCATGGAAGTTTATTAGCTAATCTACAAGAACCCTCAAATACAGTTTATGAGCCTGTAAATGCTCCCTGCTGTGAAATGGCCCCAGAAGCCAAAAATAACATGTGTGGGATTTACCACAAGATTTCTAACAGAAGGAGCACTGGGCTACTCCAAGGGGGTTGTAGGGAAGGGTGGTTGCCAGCACAGGGAGGCTGAGATCCTTCCTATAAACATCATCATCTGCCTCCAGACCTTGCCTGCCCTGGTTGCACTCCAGGCAGAATAGCTGGCAGCTGGCCTGCCCCGAAGAGATGGACATGTCCCTCGCAGCATTTGCTGCCCTTGAGCCAAAACTTCTCCCTTTCTCAGGGTCCTCTGTTCTTGCTTTTCATTGCAAGAGCCAGGCAGTTGTGATAAAATTAGGACAGCTGCTGGTGACAATTAATTAGTTTCAGATAAGTTCTTCATGGTGGCCTTTGGGAAATGAATTAATACTGTTTAAGCTTTGAGTAAGACCACTGAGCTTAAAATAAAATCAGCATGTGCTGCTGCTGCCACTTACATCTAATATAAGTGGAAGAGAAAAGATTTGCTTTATGCAGATATATGCTTTTTACCACGAAGAATTACAACACCATGTGTACATGTTGATTAATATTATAAATGACAAAAGAACTTTAACACACCTGCCAAGAACCTCATGTTTTTAAATTAAGTAAATCTAATGGGTTCAAGGTGAAGAAAATCAGACAATGGGGAAAAAAAAAACCTTTAAGATAGAGTTAAAATTTCAATTATTTTTAATTACACAGTGATTTTTCTGTTGCAGACATTGCAATAGGGCATGTCATAGTGTGGAAATATCTGCTTTTATATCAGCAGCTTCACATAAGGTTTCCCCATGAGTTTTTCAACGCCACAGCAGCCGGTCAGGAGCAGTAACACATCCCACCTGCATCTGATGCAGGATGTTACATCTGCCTTAGGGCGCAGGAGAACCCAAGGGACATTCAGCAGCTTACACCTCCACTCAGCCACAGGGCCTGCAGCGCTAGCTGGCTGCTGTCCTCTCAAAGTTGACTCCAAAGGCAGAAGACATCCTCACTTAGCCCTTAAACCCTGCTCTGTGTGGCAAAAACTGGAAAAATCATTTTAGGCTCTATGCCCAGTTCAGCTAACAGGAGCAGTTAAACTGGCTGGCTCAGTTGTATAGAAGGGGCTTTTTACAGTGGGAACATTGGAGAAATGAACCAAGAAATGCTTTTTCATGGCACATACAGGAGTGGCTGCAGGATGAAATAGCTGCAATTCCCCTCATCATGTGGTAAGATGAGTAAAGAGGAGGTGGAGGGTACTGCAAGAAGCAAGGCAGCTCTGCCAGGGCTTATTGTAACACCATCGCCAAAGCAGGCAATTACACATGCTATGACTAAAGTCATTCAATAAACACATTCAGTTCTACAGTAAGCCTAACAGGCTGGAACTCAACTCTATTTCCCTTAATACTTAAAGAAAAAAGAAATCAGTAACTGACAGGTAATCTTTTTCTCATGTGGCAAAAATGCTTGTTATTATTTCTCACACTCCCTTGCACCGTGAGTCTTATCATGTGGTCTGGGACCCTGCAGCTGAGATTGGAATGGCCTTTACTCACTAACCTGGATTAAAATTCATTAATGGAAACTCTTCTTCCAGCTCTGCTCCAGGCTCCTCAGGCTTGACACTGGCAGTAAATTTTCCCAGCACTAGTGATTCTCCAGGCCCCCAAAGCTGCTTTTGGACCTAACTTCTGTATGAGCAGGTGGTAGCACTAGTACTGGTATTCAGTACTATTATTGACTATACTTATTATTTACTATATTTATTAGTTAATATTTGTGTTGTTCACCATCTAGTCCAGTTTCCTAAGGCTGAGGTGCTGGAGCCACCAGGAACACCAGACTTGCTTATGAGTGACCACACAACCATTTCTGTTGCACAACTGCTGGCATCTAAGCAACAAAGAGTGAATCAGCTGTCATTCCCCCTGGCATACCTTGGGCCTCTCTCAAACTGGTCCCATCACATGTAGGCTCCTTCAGGAACCCCTGGCCCTTCCATGAGTAGCCTCAGTCTTCTAGGAGGTGACAGATGTGCCATGTCAATCTGCCTCAAATTAAAAACTGCCTATCCAGTAAGCAAATCAGACCATCTCACTCTGGAGAACCTCCATTGCAGAGATCAGCAAAGATGAGCACTGTCAGCACTCACAGATCCTGGATAGGCCGTTTAATAACAGACCTGCAGACAGGGCAGGGGTAGACAGCCTGAAGAACCTTCTACACTGTGAGGTCACCAACTATGGGAAGGATTTTTGCATTTGCTCATGAAAAAACCTGAATATGATCCCTTCTGAACCATGTTCATTGGCTAAGAAACAGTGATGGGCAGGCAGAATTTTGCTGCAGCCCTCAAGTTCAAATTAGCCTGTGAGGCCAGAGGCTTTCATCAGACGAGTAAAACTATTCACACTTTGAGACATGTTCTTAACACTTCTTCAGGATCTGCCAACTGACAAAAAAATCCCACCAAGTACTTTGCTGTTTGGCTTATGGATGACCTGAGATAGAACATTGTAGGGGGCACACAAGGACACGGCCTGCCCTGAGCCCAGGCTGGGGAGAGCAAACGTGGTGCTTGTCAGCATCTGCCCCTGGTTTGTCAGCTCTGTGCTTCCCCACCCACCTTCCTTCTGGCACTATCACAGGACTCCCCGCAGGGCTTAGTGAGGGCCGAGTTCTAACCAGGCAGGACTTCAGATCAGCCACCACATAGAGTGGGCAGAGAAGCAACCACACAGAACTGTTCACAGCTCCCCAGAAGCTTCGTTTCTCTGTGTAGCCACTGAGTAGAAGTTGTGGCACAATGTCTAGGGGAGTCTTGCAGGGCCAGGCTTTGAGAACACACAGCAAGCCATCCAACACTCACTGTGCCTGGTGCAAAGTTTTTCAGACATTCACTGGGCACCAGAAATAAAGGAAGCAAAGGCAGTCCCTGCTGGTGAACTCATGGAAGAGTTCCAAGATACCTTCTTCTCATCAATCCATTGATCCATTTTCACCACCTGCCAGTGAATGAACTCAATAAAGGAACAAGCACCATCAAGGTCCAAAGGTGGCCTATCCCCACTGCAGGAGTCCGCTCCCCATGCTGGGTGCCAGGCTGGTCCATGCAGCTCACTGTGGCAACTATCTTTCTCATATTATGAGCTCATTAGAAGTTCTGCAGCAATTACTCATGCCCATCCCCAGAGTAACATTAACCAAAGTGTGTACTACAGGAAAATGAAAAGGGGTTCATGGTATGGATTTGTTCGCATGAACCCATCAGCAGCCACACTGGAGCCTGTATGGTCAGCAGTCCCAGGTTAGAGAAGGAGGATCTGAGGTGCAGGAGCCCTCAGTTCCATGAGAAGCTGACAATATTCAGCAGCACTGCAGCCTGTCATAGAGATCTCACATCTGTCACTCACAAATCCTCTTCTATTTTGCTAGAAGGGTCAAAAAGCAAGTGGGAATTCCTGAGCCCACCCACACAACCAAACACCAAAGTTATTGTTCTTCAAAGCAGCACATGCTCAACACAGGCCAAACACCACCATTTCTGAGATTTCACTGTATTTAAAACTAAAAAAAAACCTTTAATATTCAGTGAGCTGAGCACAGCAGCCTTGGTTGCTAGAGCCAGGTTATGTCTGATAGAATGGGAAAAGCCTCTGGCTGTGCCCGTCCTGTCATCTGTGCCCAGGCAGCAAGGAGCAGCACAGGCAGCTGCTGGCAAACTGGGAATAGCAGCTCTTAAAAGCAACATTAGTGTTTATCTTATTCTCCTCTTCCAGGGAGAGGGTTTGCTAAAATCTGACTTTCAAAGGTTTCTTTTCAGCTCTTGCTTTTGCATGTGTGTAGTGCCCACATCTGTGTGTACAAGTGGTGCACATCACTATGCACACAGACAAAGTTTATGCACATACTTTTCTGCAGAGCACGGGGCAGGGAGACAGCCCCAGTTGCACCAGCATCCTCCTGGCAAACACATAGTAGCGTTAAGGCATGAGCATGACCGTTTCTCGCCCACAAGGAGCACCCAGAGAACATAGCAACAGAAGCATCAACATTTGCCAACTCAAGGGCTCCACCAGGAGGAAAAACAGCTCAGATTGTCCGTTCAGAGGGCCTAGAAGGCAGGTGCCCCTTCGGGAGGCTGGGGAGCAACCAGCTGGGAGGCCAGACTGACTGTTTAACAGCATTCGAAGGCAAGGGTGAGGAACGGGGCAGAGGTGGATTAGCAGGGTGTCAGCCAGGCTGGGACTGGCCACAGCTCCGAGTGTGCTGCCAAGCACACAGCATCCTCATCTGCTGAAAAAGCCTTACCAGTCCAGTAACAAAGCCTCCAGGCTATCAAGAAACACTAAGAGCAAGCTCGTTAATTGCCTTGTCTTCACCCACTTTCTCTTTTTTCCCAGCAAGGGCTAGTTCTGACTGACTGCACTCTGCAGTGGTTTCACAACCAGCAAGTAGGGCTGGAAGGACGCTGTCTGCCTGTGGCTGTTGCTAATTAAGTCTTGTGTTCTGCTAGGAGCTGCATGTCTGCTTGAATGAGAACAGCGGGAGCTAAGAGGCTGTTTGGGATGTTAAAAGGAGGAATTCTGTCTGTGAACCTCAGCTTTCCTTATAGCTCCCATAGATAGTTTTTTGTTCACCTGATCATTGCAGACATGTCTTTCACCATGAGAAGGGCACGCCTCCAGAAGCACCTTCTCTGTCCTGCTGGCTGTAACAGGAGTTACACCAGCTTTGACTACAATCCAGAGCATGAAGATTGCAGGACATACCAGAATTTCTTGTCAGAAGTCCACCTTGCCAGCTTCTCCACCACAGCCCTCAGAGGTACAGTGTCCTACCCAAGACCCATTGCTGACGGGAGAAGAACCTTGCCCCCTTCATGCCTGTTTCAAGGCATTACAAAAGGACAGTAGCAACAGGGCTTGAGAGCCCTGAGGGCATAGATGCCATCAGGTGTGAATCTTTACTAGCTCAGACCCAGCTGCCTGCACTTTGCTGCAGGTGGCCCCAGTCACAGTTCAGGAGGCTGAACTCTGGCTGCCGTGCCCAGGCACAGCCAGGCTGCCCAACTTGAGGGTATGATAGTCTTGATATATTAGATACCAGCCACTGAAATTACATTTCTTCATTGTATCTTGGAGACTCCCAAAAGACTTCTCCTTGTGTCAGAAAAATTGGAGAAAAATCTAATTGTTTGCTCCCTAAACGCAAACCGTATTCCCAGGAAAAGGAAGTACCAAGATGAGTGCTGCCAACTGACAAGATGGCATGTGGAGGACTCCCAAGTGTCTCCCACAATCCAAAAACTCTGAACAGCTTACTCTGGCATGGCCCAATTTCATCATTTTGGATTTCCCAAGGAAGTTTGTAACTAGCAAACAAAAGCATGACCTTCCCCACCTTCAAGTTTTATTTAAACTACACACGTATTTTCCACACAAATGGAGTGGGAGCTGTTGCACCAGACTTTGGCATATCATATACATTTACAGAACCTGAGCACATAGCAGTTTCACAACTGAATGTTCCTTATACTCTTAATTTATAACACTTGGAACAAACGTATCAGTGACATAAATATAGGTTCCATTCCTCCAACAACAGATCCATTTACAACATTTTCTCTTTCTCACACATGAACACAGCATTTCCAAAAAGTGCTGGGTTTTCTCTCAGAGTCCATGCCACTCTTGCAGTTAGAGGAAATTAGTGAGGGACACCAGTTCCAGCTTTTCTCTGTATTCTTCAGGTCTCCTTCTGTCCTCCCCGGACAGGCACTTCAGAAAAAGCAAGCTGTTCTGTTTCCATGCTCATTACATACTCATCTCCTGCTGGCACCAAACAAACAGAACCAGTTTTGCAGCTTATTTTTACACCAGAGACAATTATTCACTGGGAAGTACCTATTTCATAGCACTTGTGTACCCAGGGCTATGGCTGATCTGGGTTAGCAGGAAATAACACTTATACCACCCCACCACCAATAAATCTGGGCAGTCAGCTCATCTCATGCCAGCATATCAAATGCAGCAAGACTTATAAAAGCTGTTGTATAAATTACTGAACAAAATGGAAAAAAAATGGTTGGGTTTAACAAAGCAGAACATTTTGTTTGGCTCAGTTACACTCACTTCATCTTTGAAAGAAAAGGAGTGCATCTATTTGCAAAGAATCTACCTAAAACTGTACAAGTACTGTCCCATGTACTGCAGCAGAACATTGGCCATTCCTTAATTGCTCCATTCTCTGAATGTGACACCATGTAATTCAAGAAGTTTTCAGTCACCCACTGGAACATATCAAACCCCCAAGAGCAGTCTTTTTTTAAGATGCTGCTAGTCCATTTCTCTCCAAGATCTGTTTTTGAAAGGTTTAACACCTTACTCCAGAAGCTCTTCTGTGACAACAGTTTCAGTGGTTCAAATTAAACACTGAACCTGAAGTACTTTAATGCATTATTGGTGCTCCCTCGCAGGCCAAATAGGATGTTTGTAGCACCTCAAGGGATAATGCCTTGGAATGATGTGCCTTCTCACCCCATTGATGAACAAATGAAACAGAGATGGGGAAAACATCAAATCACCCAGCACAGCAAAGGGAAGATGGACAATACCCACAGGCTGGTTGTTCCAGTGTTAGAAACTCAGCAACTCAGCACAACTGCAGACTGCTTAACAAGGCACTTGTTCAGAAAAGCAGGGAAAAACAGGCAGCACAAGCCAAAGACCCACAGGCTGTGTTTTTTCTCCATTATTATCAAGATTGCCTTTTCAAAGGCTATTCAAAGTCCACTGAGCTGCTCAACAGTGGTAAGACAAGAATCATACCTATTTGATCTAAACTTCTACCAATGGCCATTAGGTTTGCAATTAGAGTAAAAGCATTTCCAGATACAACCCAAGTTAATGAGGAGATCAAACTTTTAAAAGATTTTAAGATATTTTAGAGTTCATCCCTTATTCATATCTTCCTACATTCTTTCATTATTCTATCTGCAGCAGGACAAAAGAGCTTTTACACTAGAGCAAATCTATAAATATGAAAATAGAAAATAATTTATAGCAACATACATACATACAGACTGGCAACTCATCTGGTTTTCAGATTGAAACATACAACATGAGGTAAATATGCAGTTTGCTTTCTAAAATACTATGAAAGTCTTAAAAAATAGTAGCATCCAGGTCATGTTTAAAGACAGCATTCACAGCAGATGAGTCAAAGGAATATTAAAAAGGCCATCTTTTAAAAAGCCATATAAATTTCTGAAAAAGTAGCTCCGTTTTTTTTTTCTTAAATGACACAGAAATGTATTTACTCCTTAGACAAACATAAAAACGCAGGGAAAAAAAATCCCAATAGACTCAAATTCCAGGAAAGGAAACAAAGACAATTTCATAGCAGAAAGTGAGATGGGGAGAGGGAAACAGTCACCGTTAGTTTGCCAAGTCATCAAAAATCTGCATCCAGAGTGAAGACATTGTCCATTGTTTCTGCCATGACAGCAAAACGCTGATATTCCGAAACTCGCTTCTCAAAGAAATTTGTTTTTCCTTCCAGAGAAATGTTCTCCATGAAATCAAAAGGATTTTCTGCATGAAAGACCTGGGGAAGGGAAACACACTGGTGATTTTGGTAGGGTAACAATGCTTAAAAATCCCCCAACCAAAACAGTCAAATCCTTTCAAACTAGATCATCCCTTCCTGTAATATGCTGCAGAATCTATAGACACCTCTCAAAGCAAAATCAGTACTGTCACTCCCCAAGAATTTGGTCCACGGTGAAGTTCACTGCACAAGGTGCTCATTATCTTTGGAGAACTGCAGCACTTGAGCACAGTCTAAGATTCCAATTACAAACCTGCAGAGCAGCTGAAGGGAAACAATAGCCTAAATTGTTCTTGCTCTTTTAAACAGCAAAGCGTATATATTAAAGCTGTGGTTTCGTCTGGCACTCAGAAAACTGCAATTCCTAAATACGACCTCCTCTCAGGCACATTAAGTGCTTTGTGCTTACAACCTTCCTGAGCTGTCCTGGCAGGCAGCATTTTGGGCAATAGCCTCTCTTACCTTTGAGAACCCAAGCTCCATCAGTAACCGATCTGCAACAAATTCAATATATTGTTTCATCAAAGTGCAATTCATTCCAATCAGACCAACAGGTAATGCCTCTGTTAGGAACTCCTGTAAGTTAAAACACAGGTGACATTTAAAGAAATGAAATTTTAGAAGGGAAACAGAGAAAAGACACCTGAGCTTCACAGTAACACAATTTGTGATATTCCAGGCTTCCCAGGCAGATGTGCGAATAAAAAACTTGCATCACTAAATTGAACAAGTGTCTTTCTGTTGTCACTTCCTTTAACTTTTAATATATTTTTCTAGAAAAGGAATTTTTATTATTGCCCTTCTTATTTGCCTTTCCCCACTTCAGTGTAAGCTTGAGCTCCAAATTCATTAAAACCTACAGATCATAGCAGTGGGAGCAGGAATAGATCTGCAAATCTCGTTTTCCTTGTCTAGAAAAGAAAAATAAGAGAAGAGAGTTATATGTGAGTGTTGAGCCATGTACATGTTCAGGCACTAATGGAATACCTGTCAGTTTTGTGAGGCAAAGCTGGAGCATTCTTATCATCATAGCAGTTAGATGATAACAGAAAGAGTAAACTACAGTACTGCCAAACACTTAGCAGTGCAGAAACCTGCAGCTGCAGATGTCCAGCTTCACTTCACCTGAAGCAACCTGAGAGCAACCCTCAGAAAATGTCAGAATCCAGTGTGGTAAATGTGGCCAGAACAGACACTGTCTTCTGCTCAGGGCAAGCAAGGACAGAGCATACAGCAGGGAGAGACAAGTATTCTGAAAAGACAGAGGTAAAAAACTCTAAGAGACAGTTGATTAGAATATTGTTGTAGGTCACTTCCAACTTGAACTATTCTATAATAAGATATTCCTTCCTTTCTGTCAATGAGGAAAACGGCTGGCAGCTTCAGCTTCTCCCAGTCACTAGACAACCAAATCAGAAAGTCCTTGACTCTTACTGTTACTATTAAGGAAAGGTTAGTATAATCTATCAGTGAACCAGGCCACTCTTACCTGCTCAATTTCAACAGCATTGACGATGATCTCACGGACTCGTGCTTCTGACGGTCTGTTCACTAAATAATGGAACATCAGACAAGCAAAATCACAGTGTAGACCCTGAAATAACAGAGAACAATGGAAAAAAAAGCTTTTCCCTCCTCCACACAGTTTGCTCTTACTTTGCCTCACTCAGGTTGAAGCTTCTTTCCCTTCTGCTTCTTTGACAGTGGAGTTACCACATGTAGCAGGCACTTTTAGTTTACATACCAGTTAGTAACATCCAATCCAATACGTGCCACCTATACTAAAATAACTCTAAGTATACATGTTTCTCAGGTTAAGTACTTTTAAGAGTTGTTTTACTGTGAGGGATCCTACATAGAGCCCTGCTGGGTCCAAGCCTCTCATCAGAGATGCTTTTGCAGCAAGACTCTTATATTACAGAATCATAGGGTTGGAAGGGACCTTCAAAGGTCATCTAGTCCAACCCTTCTGCAGAGACATCCTACACTAGATCAGATTCCTCCTTCTTCTTATTGACTTTTTAGAAAGGAAGATTTGGATTAGAGTCATCAAATCCAAGGTTAACAAGTTATCTCTTCAACTAATGTACAGTTACTGTGAAGAATTCGCATGTTCATATGTTTGTAACACTGAAGTCAACTGTGCCCCATCTCAACTCACCTTCACATTTCACCCTGCATAGAGCCCAGGAAACTGTTCATTCCTAAGATTGCGAGAAAAGCTTCCAGCCAGGATAAGACAAATACCAGGAAACAAAGAATCCCTCAGTCTGAGATGGGTGCCGGATAGCTGCTCCAAGAGGTGCCTCAGTTTCTGTTTGAGCTTTCCTGGCTTCAACTTGAGCCTCTGGCTTCAGCCATACCCACTGCTGCCAGACATTGGGCTACCATCTCTCCTCTCAACAGCAAGCTGGTGATGACAGCCTATAAGCACCACAAGGGCACATCCAGGCTGAAAAACAGTCAGATGGATTTGGCAGTCTGTGAGCTATGAGATAATCCAGTTCTATTGTTGACAAGGGCCAAAAGAAAACCAAGTGAAAATAAACATTTTCAGAAGGCCACAAAAGCTGTGTCATGAAACAGCCCTGAAACAATGTAATTTGTCCCCTCTAGGGACAGCATTAACTGCCTGCTTCAGGGCTCCCCAATGGTCTTCTCCAGGGAAGGATGCAGGGCATGTCTAGCTTCTCACCTGAACTGGTATGCTCCACACACTAGTGTTCCCAACAACTTCTCATCTTTAAGAATCAGAGATGCACTAGACCAAAGAGCTGCCTGGGAACAGAGACTGCAGCTCAAAAAACCAGACTGAACACTAACCATTTATCTGTTCAGGTGCATCAGAAAACAGTTTGCGTAGTTTTCCATTGTGGATTGTTTTTACTGCCACTGTTTTTGTAACAGCATTTCCTGGTTTTCGATGCAGGTGTTGTGTGCACCAAGCCCTGCCCTTTATAACAGCTCTGCAGTTGGAATTATGCCAACTGGAATTATGCCAAAACTCTGGGAGCTGGACTGTGCAGAAAAGTACAGGTACACCACTGTTTAGAGGAACTTAGATCTCATCCATCTGCAGTCAATCTTTCTTACAAACAAATACTTCCTCACTTGAATGGAGCAGTCCATGATGATTCACAGAAACAGAAGACACAAGGAAGGTCAAAGGCTGAAGAACTATTTGGCTTTCCTTACTGATCACTTCATTTACTTTCAAATTAAAGGTATCTTGTAGGATGCCTTGTTTCAAATCAGTTTATCTGATTCATGGAAAATACTTCCTTTACGATAAAGCTCATGATTCTTTTAGACCAACTCTGGTTCAAACCACCAGCATGTTTCTATCACACACAAAACTAGTCTGTTTTTTCAGTGCTGACAGCACCGTAAGTTCTGTAGTGCCTTAAAGACAGGCACCAACTATAAGCAGCTGCTGCCAACTGGCAGACAGCAGTGCAGGAAGCTTTGAAAAAGAAGGACATTTGTCAGTACATGGCCTGACACCTTCTGAGTGCTGATGTGCAGCTCCTCAGATACATCACATCTGAAACTAAAAAGTTATCCCCTCTAATATGAGCCTGTAGCTGCCCCCTCCTGGGGGATGCTATCACTGTGCAGTAACACAAGGATATGGAGAAGAAAGATATCTGCAGCTTTTGCAGCAATCTGCCACAGCTGGCCAAGTGAAAGATGTTGAAGGCCAAGTGCAAGCTCTGAGACCCACAATTAGTGAGACAAGGAAGCCACATGAACCTGACTGAAGCTGTGAAGGTGGAGCAAGACTCAATCATCCCCAAGCCAGATCCTACTGCCAAGAGGACAGCGCAATTCCGCACCAGGCCTTGAGCAACCAGGCCTTTGCCTCCTTCTATGACATAGGAAAATAAAAGTTCCCTTCAATCTAAAAAGTCCACCTGTACTGCTAATATTCATCTTTACTGCCTTTAAAAACAGGTTATTCCTACTAAGCAAAATAGGGGCACCTAGGCTTTAAGCCCATTAGTAATTTATAGCTAGAAATCTGATTATTTTGCTTTTCAAAAAAGAGTCTGGGAATAGCCTGCTCCTTTGCAGGGCTCCAGTCTTCCTACAGGTCATTAGTTACACCTCCTGTGTCAGACTGCAAAAATACTGCTCTGGAGAAAGGAAATCTCTTCTCTGCACTGCCTAGGAGTTTATGTTAAAGCAGATTCGGAAGGCTCACTGCAGGAGAAGCATGGCCAGCAGTTACTCAGCAGGTAACCAGGACCTCTGTCCTATCAGGACAGTGGACCTTCCTTGGAAAACCTTGCTGCTGCTGCTGGCTAGCAGAGAACCTACTGAGATTTCTACCACCTCCTTGGCCTCAAGCTCCATTGTACCCAGAAATGCATCTCCTCCTCACTGCTGGGTTCTATTTGTCTCTCTGCTCTCATCACCTTCCCTCCAACCTGAGGAGGGTTGCTCTTGCAAGAATATACATCTGCCCTTTCCCTGGAAACTCACTTTCCTTCCCAGAGAGTAAGACATGACATGTTACCTCATCTCTACTAATGAGTTCATTGGAGAAAGTCAGTCCTGGCATAAGGCCTCTCTTCTTCAGCCAAAATATAGCAGCAAAGGAACCGGAAAAGAAGATGCCTTCAACTGCAGCAAAGGCAACCACTCTCTCACCTGTTTAACATAAGACATTTTCAGTTACACACAAAACAATGTACAGCTTGTCAGCAAAATGCACCATTTGCATCAGACAGACCAATGCTAGAGAGTAGAAATCCCCCCCTGCGGCACCAGGTGCTGTATCTGACCACATCTTTCAGCAGATCCCAAAACTTAGAAGGTCTACACAAGCAACAGCATTTAACCACAGGCAAACCCAGCAGAAGTGAGGAACCAGGGCCCCCCCTGAAACTGACATAGGTCAGAAAGAAAGAACAGACAATAGTACTCCTTTATCTCTTTCTTCTAAAAGGCAGGAAAATGGTTCTGTAACTAATACACAAGACCGAGAGAAGAGTCGATCTCCTACAAATTAAACAAAAACCACACCTCAATTTCTGCCTGTTAACAGAAAATATTTTCTTGCAGTAATAGAAAAACACAGGACACAGGGTAAACAGCTATCAGCCTACGTTTTTCCTGTTCTACAGGACTGTATTTCTTCACATCACAAATCCATCTGACTGCTTGGTGAAGACACATCATTCCATATACTCTATTTTAAACAACTTCCCAAGATCCTTGAGTATATTCTGATATGAAGAACTCTCTGCATTAAGTGCTGGTGCCTTTTCCCAGCGAGAACTGCATAGAATTCAGTTTAAAAAATAAAATAACCACAAAATAGCCAGACATCTCACACTCTCCACAAGACGTAATTGCCATCTGCTGGCTCATATGAAGAAATTCAATTTAGGAAAAAAGCATGAAGAGCAACATCAACTTAGAAGTATCACAGAAGTTACTAAGGAAAGAATTTTTTTGCAAGACTAAAAATCTCCCAGATTCCCTCTAGAGAGGAGTAGAAGGAGGCTGCTCATAAAATATAGGTTTAACAAAGCACAAGACTGAATATCTGTACGCTTTCTACTACACTCCACCTGTCTAGGTGTCATACAAATGGCTTGTGTTGAAACAAAAATCCCCCATCAACAGCATCATGTAATGTGAGGGCACACTGGGCAGCTGAGCCCACACAACAGATCCAACAATAGAACCATCCACATCAGAAACCAACCAAAGCTGCAGAACCAGCTGCAGGTCCCCAAGCTGGAAGGAAGCACCAAGCAAACAAGAGAGCCAGACACTTTCATATACCTTATCTCATAGTCCATGACTCTAAGACCTGTGCACTCCAAATGTTTTATACTAGGGGAATTTTCTCAATAAGATGAAAAAGCAGAAGAGTAGAGAAACATACTTTACAAAAATTTGGATAGGATGCAGGAAGGGTAGACAGCAGCAGGGACACATTTATTTCTGAGACAAGGAACCCTCTGATTCCTGACATGCTCCAAGCTGCTGGGAGCTCAATGAAGGGACATCACACAAAGCAAGCAAAGCCAGAATAGGGAGGAAGTGGGGACACTCCAGGACACAAGAATCTACAGCTAGAAAAAGAATCCTACTCAAAGAGGTGTGAACAACAGATGCTGCATAATACTGATATTCACATTTATTTTATTCCTCTGGCTGAATCTCTCCATCTCCTACACTTTCTCCAAGTATAGAGAGTGTTTGTTTCCAAAAATTCACCTGAGTCTGCCCATTATTTGTTTCATCTACAACCCATTCCCCAGAGTCCATATTGCAAGCTGAATGCAGAACACTGGAAAGCATGTCCTACACCATGCTAACAGGAGCTGAACCAGTGTCTCACCTGTGACTTGAAATACAAAAACTGGAAGCCAACATCAAACTACAAACAGCAGAGACAAACAATTCTTGAATCCTTTTTGGCCAGGCTCAGTCACGCTGTTACAAAAATGGCCAACATTGCACACAAATCCGCATCTGCATGCATGAACATGAACACTGAAGAAGCCTGGACTTGCAAGACTTCAGCTGCTCAGTTCCAAACATTGGAGTACAAAAGAGGAACTAATTGGAAGAAATAGCCAAAACACACAGAAAGAAAGCAAAACCTGAAGAAACCTGACATGTACAGTATAAAGACAAAGAAAGTCAAGAGAAAACCAAAAGCATTTTTCATAATATTATTCTAGTGGGCACAGTCATTACCATATTGCTTTAGCTGAAGATAAAGATATACATGCTCTCTAGAAGTTACTTCTAGCTCCTTAGTTAAACCCACACCCATGGAGAATTTAGGGATTCAGCTCACTCCCAGAGGATTCATTTGTGCAACAGGAACAAATTCTTAAGAAGCTACGCACCAAAAGTGGACTCTCTGTCTTCAATCCACTTCAGAGCCCAATCTGCTTTCTTCTTAACACAAGGCATTGTTTCAATAGCATTAAATAAGAAATCCCTATAGCAGAAAACAAAGAGAAAAGATCAAAATAATTTTAAGTGATTTATGTAAATCTGCTCTAGGCAGAAGAACCTATTATGCTAGGCTCTAATCTAACCTAAGTAAGACACAGTTCCCACTCCAAAGGGGTAATCACCTCTGATTACAAGGGGACAGGGAAGCAGAAGTGCAGAAAGACACAAACCCATGGTCTCAAAAGAGGTGAGCTGCACAGAAGTGAGCTCAAATGCCCCACCTCAGGAGGGCCCATGCACCAGATCACACTGCTTCTCATACCTCAAGCCAGATGGAATCCACTTCCTACCCACTGAGCTGAACCTCACTTTATCCAACTGAACAAACACAACTGGACAATTCCCACGAGCACAGGCTCAGTTCCCATGCCAAACACCTGAAAGGAAACTTTGTGGTCCCCCCACTGTCGCCAGACAGGGTGCCACTGTGGGAAACTGAACTCTGCCTGATCATCACCATGGTGGAGTCTCTGAAGGAAAGTGCCTCTTTTCAAATTTACCATTTGGAGAAAGAAGACAAAGGTGATGGTGCTCCCCAAAGAAATCACCACTTTAAAAAATAAGCATTCCAAGTTGCATGAAAAAGCACTGGCCACAAAACAGCTGAAAGGCTGCAATACACTGTTTCGTGTATGTTACAAACACCAGTTGGATCATGAGCACTCGATTTTCTGAGGCAGATCCTTTGCTGATGTGGCAGCAAGCACCTCCAGAGCACAATAACCGCAAGAAGCTTGTCTAAGCTTTAACAACATTTCACACAGTCAGCATTTCCCATAATCAAAAATTTATAGAAATATTACCTAACTTTCTGATGGTCCCACAAGTCTGTTGGTTAGTAATACTTCTCTCCATTTTGTGGGTACAGGCAAACAGGCCATGAAAGCTTTAAGGAACTGTCCTTAACTCTCCCAGTAAGCCAATGTGAAACATGACACAGCTGCTGCTGCTGCCACCCAACAATGGCGGCAGTGGACTAGGTGACAGACTAGATCTGTAACACATCCAGACGTTTACCTTTTCTCAGGATCTTTGATGTAGGTATCTATGAGTAAGCTGTACATCTCTGAGTGAACATTCTCAATGAGAATCTGAAAGCCATAGAAACAACGTGCTTCTGGGATCTGCACCTCCTGGCTAAAACGTGCCACCTGCCAAAACCAAAAGCATGTCAATGAGTACAGTAAAACTGATCCTATATGACAGGGCTTTCAGCTTAAAGGAAGAGACAATGGATCTCTACCACAGAGAAAGAGTGGGAACAGTTTAGTCCTACTTTACTCACAGGTACATCAGTAAGATGAGTGTGGGGCAGAAGAAGATAAAGCAGCCTAGCTAGAAGTAAATAAACCGCTGTGCATATTACTGAAATGCAGTGAACGATGAGGGCACACATATACACGAGGAGAACACCAAAATACTGCAATAGTAAACAGCTCATACTGAACAACGTCATACTGAACAAAGCTTTTTGTACACCATTAAAAAAATAAACAGTATTAGATAAGACACATGTCATGAGGCAATACATGCACACATACTGTGAAATATTCTACACATTAGAGACATTCCAGATCTAAACTGGGCATTTGCAGTCAGACACCACTGACAACCTGTGGAGAGACATGCTGCACCGTGAACTGGAGAACTGATTTCAGCAGAAAGATCTCCTTTTTAGCAGCACCCACCTGCAGCCCTAGGGGACTCTAGGATGCCATTCAGTGAGAGCAAACTTAATTTTACCAAAATGGAGAATACAGAACATAGCACAGCACAATTCCTTCCCACTTCTTATGTGACACAAGTACAGAAGAAGTGTGAGGTTTTATTCATTAATTAACACAGATCAAGAAGGACAGGAAGAGGGCTGAGCTTAAAAGTTGTGTCTAAGAGTTATGAGGAATCTAGCTGGCCCAGTTTAACTCAGACACTGGTGCTGCCAGCAGAACAAGCTGCTTATTCCCCATGGCAAAGGTGAGAAAATCAGAACAAAACAAAGTACATATTTAATAAACTTAAGCATTGATGTGAGAAAAACAAAATGTAAAGCAAATAAAATAAGTATTGAAGCCCTCTATAAAGCTTTCTCACCAGGTTTTCATTCACAATTCCATCACTGGCTGCAAAAAATGCCAGAACATGAGAGATAAAGTATTTTTCATCTGCTTTCAGCTTGTTCCAGTGAGAAAGGTCCTTTGACAAATCAACCTAATGAAATTAAAAAAGAAAAAAATTATTGCTGTTTCAAGTTTGTCACTCTCTAAGAACAGCAGCAGCCCAGTCAAATGATTGAAGCAGGGTTTTAGCACTTGCTCTCAAATCCTTACATGGCTGAGAATATAAACACATGTGACTGTAAAGGACAATAGACACACTACAGGACTGCTGTCTCGCTCTGCAACAGTAGCAACACGCTTTGCAGTTTACACTTCTGTAATTTGGAATAAAAATCAGTGTTTCTTGAGCTGTAAATAAATCAGAATTTGAAAAGCATTAGTATCTTTCTTGTCAGGAGTAGGAACATGCTCTCCAATAAGCAGAGCTCACTCCGAGACACTAAAACTTTACATTATATAAATGCTGATACTGCAAGAAACCTCCACCCAGATGTGCCAAAAGATGAACTGAGGGGACTTCTGCTTTTGGCAAGTGTTCAGTCTCCATCCTGACAAAGAATGACTTAGGACTAATGCTGTGCAACTGCTCTTGTCTACCAGCCCAAGCTCAAGCCACAGCAGAAAACCACAGCTTCCTTCATACAGGCCCTTTTTTTTTTTTAGTTTTTTTATAGAGAGGGATTTTTGAACCATAGCAGCAGTTAAATAGGGCCAGACATGAAAAATATAGAAGCCAAAAAATGCACATACATGTATATGTGTCTGTATATAAACATGTGCACACATACATGTGTATATAAACACATACACACCCAATCCAGTTTTACAATTAATGCACCAAGAGATGGTGGGACAGTGTAAGAAGGAACCAATAACATGATAAAAGGGCAGTGCTGATCAGGCAGGAGTTAAAATGCCTTTTCTTTAACAGCCTAAATCAACCTCCACTGTGAGAGGGCAGCAAGGGTCCCAGGCAGGCAGTGGAACAGTGTTTTTACAGACATCTGCTCCTCACCATCCCCGGCTGGTTTCTGGCTTACTTGGACCTTGCTGCTCACCACTCTGCAATTGCAGATGACTGCCTGCAAACGAGCAAAGGCTGCGGAAGCTTGGAGATGGAACCACCAGCTGAGCTGGCAGGTATCTGCAAATACTGCAGCAGTCAGAAACCTCTACTGCTGCAAGAGTAGCGAGCTGACTAATGCTCAGGTCTAAAACTAGCAACCTCGGGGAAAACAGGGCAATAATCCAACCAGGGCAATCAGGAACCAGTAAGAAGCAGGTAAGATGCTTTTAGCAAGGATCCCTGATTACCACCATTCTTTTGGCAAATAAGTGCCTGGCATTAAAGAAAATGAAATTAGCCAGAGCACCTTATGTGAGCAAAGAGTTAGGTGCAGACAGAGACCACAGCAGGGTAGGAGCTATTTGACCCCAAATCACAGCTATCTGTTGGGCTTCCTCTACAACCAGAGAAGTGCTCCAGGATACAATTCCATCCTATACTGAACTAAACACCTAAAACCAATTCCACTAAATTCCCCTGTGGAAGCAGTTTTCCTTCCACTATCTATGAAGGCAGCCCTGCCCTGGCCCAGGCACCTTGTGTTCAATGCCATTAACTCCAACCCTCATAACACAGAAGGCAACAGCAGAGCAAAGATAAAAGCACCAGAATCCCCACCAGGACACTCTGTAGCATCCCACTAGTCCCAGTACTCACCTCTTCTGCTGTCCAAAAGGAGGCCTGAGCCTGTTTATACATTTTCCATATGTCTGGGAACTGGATGGGGAAGATGACAAACCGTCGGGAACTTTTTCTGAGAAGAGGCTCCTCATCAGGATTGAAGCCATTTTCAGCAGCACTCGGAGAGGAGCTCTGAAGACAAAGCAGTTCTGGTTAAGGTTGCCATTACTTACTCTTCCTTTTCACTGTATCCCAAAGGTGTGGTTCAAAAGCTACTTGTGTCACAAGGACACTCACCTGCTCCCCTTGGATGGTCCCACTACTCATCCCAGGGGTGCCTACCTCCACGTCTTCCATCTGTGCTCCTGCTTGGTTCTGCCCAGCACCACTCACACCACCCACCCCTTCCCAGGTGCATCAGTGCCAGGAAGAGCCCAACACCTGCATGCCAAAGAGAAAGCCCTTCTGCAGCATGAGCAGGAAATCTACCCTTTGAAACATCTGCCACTGCAGTGCCTTGTACATGGCAGATATGTACAAGGTTGCTGCGTACTGCCACCAGCCCACACCCACAGGGCTCACCACCCAAGTCATCTCCAGCTCCGACAATATAAAATGCCAATATAAAGCTCTATGCCACTCTCCAACAGCAGGAAAACCCCTGCCTGGAGTCACACATCCCCACAGTGCTGCCTCCCAGAGAGCACCCTAGCACAGCTACCAGGCAGCAGAGATGGGGATGGCTGGATATTTAGGAGGCAGACCGGTGAAGAATAGCATGGAGATGACACTCCATGAGCAGGGCCTTCCCCTTGCCTCCAGCTAGGTACATCTCGTTCTTGGATCAACACTCGACTGAGCACCCCTGCTAGGCACATCACCAAGCACCTACCAAAGACAACTGTTGTGAAGAGCTGTCAGGACAGTGTGCTGCAGCCCCGAGATCCTGCTGACGATGCTGCAGAGGATAACCAGCCACAGGTAGTACAGGAGGTATTACATACAACACAGCAGGGAAGGGGAGAAAAAGGCTCCGAACACTATTGCTTCTACCCCCCACAGTCCTTTCCCTACGCAGTCTGCTTGCAACTGCTCCCATAATAAAAAGTGATCCTTTAGTTTAATTGGGAAGATTAAATAAATAAATAAATAAATTCTATTCACACTGATAAAACAAACAAAAACCAAACACATACAAACATTTCATAGCTGGCACATATACTGCAGATTCCCAAGCAAAACACATCAGGAAACACATTCTCAGTTAAATTTCAGCACTTTATTATATTTTTAAATATTACTCAGTTACACAAGACAACTTTCCCAGCATCTTCTTGAAGAGTCTCTGCTGAAGAGTGCATAAGAGTGCAAATCCTTTTGCATTTCCCACGATGCAGAGATGAGTGCAGTAACCCACTGGAAGTACCATGGGTGAGACATAAAACAAACAAAAACGGCACATACCTCCTCATGGCCTGCCACCAGCAAGCACCTGTCTCCATCTGCTTCTGCATCAGTCACCAGCTTTGAACAATGAAATACTGCAAAAATCTTCCTTGCTAGCTCAGCAGTTTTCTGAGTTAAATTCTTCTAAACTGCCTGCAAACCATTCCCAAACATTTATTTCAGCCTAACAAGGTGGACTAGCAGCTACTAACCTCAGCCTTGATGTTTCTGAGCCATTCAAAAGCCAGCACACAGGGTCCATAATGCAAGGACATAACTTGAAAAATACTTGTAGGCTACAGAAGTGAAGCAAAGCAAAGTAAAGTAAGGGCAAAGTACCAGAATGGCAGGAAAACTGAGACCAACCAGAGACAAGAAACACTTGTCATTTTTCCTTTGACTTGTAACAGCTGCCATGTGGCAGGCCACAGAAAGAGGGGACAACACACCAGTGCACAGTGAGACAAAAGGAAAGAGAAGTGAAAAAGGACCCATGAAGCAGCATGTACCCTCTACACTGCCCTGATGGCAGAGAAACATAAGGATGGTTTTCAGGAGCCAAAGACTCCAAGTGATAGCAGGACCCTGAGAAGGACCAAGACACAGAACTGGAAAATGGTGTTAGTCTTTTAAAACAGGAGGTTTTAAAAAAAAATCTTAACAAAGGGAAAAGTTAGCCCACAGAGACAAGAACACCACCATCATCCTGGAACTCCTTAACCCACACCCTGTAGCCCGTACTGGGGTGAGCCTCCACAGGCAGGCTCCATTTCCATGTGTGCAGACAGGCGGCTCCTGGCTCCAAGACAGTCCTATCTCCATTTTGGGTTCCATTCCTCTAGCCTGATTGTTAACGCAGTTACATGTCTTTGTACAACTCAGCTGAAAATTCATGGAATATACTTCTGTAATTCAATTTTGGACACAAGGAGCATTCTAATCACTCCTGGGGCTTCAGAGCAGCAACCATGTTGTGCTGAAGGAGTATAATGCCCTGTCTTCCAGCCCCCAGTGAGCACTGGCAGGGATTCAGGGACCTGGAAAAGATAACAGTCACTACACTGATTCACCTCCTGCCTTCAACCTCCACCTAGGACCTTGTCCTTCATCCTATGATGTTATGTGCAACAACCAACACCTGTCATAATAATGAAGAGCATGCAGTTTATAATGTGAAGATGCTTTCTGTTTAGACATGATCCAAATGCATAAAAAACTGAAGCTGATGGGCACAGATCATCCCTGTTCTAGCTGAGTGAGCCAGAGCACACTGACCAGGATCGCACTTAGCTGAGACATCAGTAGCTCCAAGGATGGAGACTACACAACTTCTATGTGATGCCAGCATCACCACCTTCACAGCAAACTAGCACTCCCCGATGTGTAAATGGAATCTCAGTAATGTGCCCATCACCTCTAGTCCCATCACAGGGCACTACTGAGAAGAGGTTGGCTCCATCTCCTTTATTCCCTCCATCAGGTATTTACATGCACTGCTGAGATCCCTCAGAGCCTTCTCTCCTACAGCCTGAACAGCCCCAGCACCCACAGCCTCTCTCTGTATGACTGATGCTCTAGTCTCTTAATCACCAGTCCTTTCTTGGATACCCTCTGCTACATAGTATCCCATATATTCCACAACTGCTAGAGATACAGTTTCTAGCATCTGGTGATGACAATAAATCTGGACAACTAAGACTGCATAGTGGCAATGAAGCCCTTTCCATTAACTTCAAATTCAGGTAACTAGGAGACAATTAACATATGCACCCATAAAGCCACTGCTCTGCAGCAATAGCTGTCGGGCAATGTGTGCACGTACCTTGGTAACATGCCCGGTATCAATTGTATCCAGGGAAAAAGCTAACGGCAGTAGCAAGCCAGAGCTGGAGTGAGGCACATACACCCTGGTGTGGGACTATGAGCCCTTCTGCACCCCATGAGAGGGTGCACAAGCCTCTGAGAAGAGGGGGCCAGCCCAGTCAGACAGGGAAGATCACCCCTACTCCTGGTAGTCTACGCCGGGGGTGGTCACTGCAGGTACAAGATGCTGTCATTCACAGGGGATTATTACGGGATTCATTACGGTATTTTTCAGGCTTGTACTTAACCTAGCAGGCCTCACTTTTGGATACTCCAGAACAACTGCTGAGATCCAGAGGTTTGGGACCACTATGTGGGTTCCTACACTGTATGGATCCCTCACCCTTGCATGGTGGAGCCTGGCGTAGCAGGGAGAACCAAGAATACTTGGGTCACCTCCCTGGAGGGGCTGACCCTCCTGGTGCATGCGGGCTGAGAAAATAAGACCACTCAACAAACCTCACGCTTGCTGGCAGGGCAGGAGGGACAGAAGGTACAAGCTCTACGTTCCCGGTCCCTCTGTGAGCTCAGAGTCCCGCCGGACCTTGTGCTGCCTCTGCCCCACGACAGGCGACCCAGGGCCTCCGTGCCCGGCAAAACCGGGGCCCGACCCCGACCAACTAGTGCTCCCCGCAGACACCGTGCCTGAAGGGTACGACCCTCCCGAGCTCGAGCAGGACTCACAAAGCCGTGGCATTAGAGCCCCGGGGAGGGCGGAGGTGAAGCTGACGGCGGCAGGGCCCCCTTCATGAAGGGCAGGACGGGCCCGGCATTGAGCGGCACCCGGCAGTACAGGAGGCCGCGGCGCCCGGCTACCCGCAAAGCCAGGGATACAACAGCGGACAAGGCTGCGCTGCCGCCGTCCGCGCTGCTTCCCACACCAGCCCGCAAACCCGCGGTGGAGGAGCGGGGTCCGGCCGCGCCTGGGACACCCGCCGTAGGTCCCCACCGCCCTGGGCCCGGCCCTTACCCGCTCCGGCCCGGCCGCCTCCTGCAGGGCCTGCGGGCCACGGCACTCGCCCATGGCCGGCGGCAACTGGGCCACTGGAGGGCGCAGGCGATTGAAGGGGGAAACGGCCACTGCGGCGGCCGCTCCTCCTCCACGGGGCGGAGCGGACCTGGCGGCCAACGGTGGCCGCATCGGGCTCCTTGGCGGCGCCTGAGGGCGGGCCGGGAGCACCGGAGGAAGCTGCAGTACTGGACCTAAAGCCGGAACGGGGGAAGGAGCCGGTGCTGTCTTGTACTCGCCGCCCTTCGGTGCTGCCAGGGGAAGCAGTCTGGGGCACGGAGGGCACTGCTCCCTACCGGTGGTCTTATTTTTTAGGGAAAAAAGCGAAATAACAATAAAAAGAAAAAACGAGACAAGCCTCTGAAAGATGATAATGAAAAGTGGAATTAGTTCACTGTTGCAAGTATTTACTGAAGAACGTGTGTAGAGTTGAAGATCGAGGTAGCTACCCCAGGGGTAGGTACATAGGTACAGGTGGGCACTCAACTCTATTCAAATAGAGTACAAGAGCAAGTTATGTAAGGAGAAAGTAGTCATTTTAATCCAATCCAAGGCAATACAGCCCTTGAAATACCCGGCAGTAGCTGTGTAGCAGACAGATGGCTGGAGCACTTGGAGGGGCTCACAGGGGCCTGTGAGCACAGATGCCACCAGGGCAAAGACTGTTGGCATTTGTTTCTGTCACCTCTTGCAAACAGAGGTTTCATCCAGAGCTGAGAACTGTCTGTTCAGCCGTTTCCTCTTCTGAATTCATTCCAAACTTGACCTTGCCTCAGGCCCTTCTGTGGAGGTCCTGGCCATTCACCACAACTTTCAAACAGTCCATAAGAGAAGAGTAGTCCCCATCCATGAGCATGGCCTGGTTCATCATGAAGACACAAACCTAAAAGCAGACGCCAGTGAGCAAGAATGAAGTTTATGAGCACCAAGACAGCTGAGCAGCACACAGGCAGGAGTGTGCCACTCTTTGGGGCCAAGAGAAAGGATGGCAGATGAAGTTGCCAAACCACTGTCCATCATATTTGAAAGGTCATGGCAGACTGGTGAAGTTCCCACTGACTGGAGAAAGGGGAACATAATCCCCA